>JAPYZJ010006483.1:0-10538 GCA_030522765.1 Ophioninae sp. B BG-2022a | reverse complement strand
TCTCTGATTGGAATTGAAATTGAAATTCGGAAATATTTGTAATTGAAATTCGTAGAATTCGTTATTGAATTCCGACATTTTTGGTTTTTTCGTTTTTTTTTATTGGAATTGAATTTGAGATTTTTTATTGAAATTGAATTTGAAGTTTTTAATTGGAATTGAATTTGAAATTTTTTTGTTTTCGTTGAATCTGACATTTTTAATTGGAAGTGAATTTGTAATTTTTAATTGGTATTGAATTTGAAATTTTTAGTTGGAATTGAATTTGAAATTTTTTATTGGAATTGAATTTGAAATTTTTAATTGGAATTGAATTTGAAATTTTTCATTGGAATTGAATTTGAAATTTTTTATTGGAATTGAATTTGAAATTTTTGATTGGAATTGAATCTGAAATTTTTTATTGGAATTGAATTTGAAATTTTTAGTTTGAATTGAATTTGACATTTTTCATTGGAATTGAATTTGAAATTTTTTATTGGAATTGAATTTGAAATTATTAGTTGGAATTGAATTTGAAATTTTTAATTGGTATTGAATTTGCAATTTTTTGGTTTTCGTTGAATCTGACATTTTTAATTGAAATCGAATTTGAAATTTTTAATTGGAATTGAATTTGAAATTTTTAATTGAAATTGAATTTGAAATTTTTAATTAGAATTGAATAAAATTTTTTTAATTTTTTCGTTGAATCTTTTTTAATTGGAATTGAATTTGAAATTTTTTATTTTTTCGTTGAATCTGACATTTTTAATTGGAATCAAATTTGAATTTTTCAATTTTTCCGTTGAATCTGCGATTTTCAATTAGAATTGAATTTCAAATGCAATCAAATCTGAAAATTGATTGCAGCCTAAAGATATAAATGAATGTATAAAAGTGATTTATCGATGTGAATAAGTCGATTCGTTTACGAGAAAAGCGCGTTTGAAAATATGCAAAAAAAAAAAAGACGAAATTTTCGAAAGCACTTATCTCAGAAATGGTTGTTAAAAAAAAAAAACGAAGAGAATCAGACCCTGGAAAATTTAAGGACGCAAAAGTCGATGCTTTTCGTCATCGTTAAAAATGTTTTTTCTTTGAGAAAAGTGGTTTTGAAAATTTCGAAAATTTCTTTCGCCCTCTTTTGCCAAGTTGCGAACATTTCCACGACTTTGATAAATCGAAGGTTCGGCTAAGGGGGTCTAAAAGTTTGAAACGCGTTTGTGTGAGAGCGTTCCGTTTTGCGATAGGACAAATACCGGGTAGACCTCAGGGTGGTCGTCACGGAATGGTATTTGCTATTCGCGCGACGATACAAACACCGTCACAAGTCACCGTCACCACCACCACCACCACCACCACAGCTCATCCCTCACCCACCTCTGCTATAGCACCCACGATCATTATAGGTGACTACCGTAGAAGACCAAGGTCGTTTCGTGTCTACTTCTATCTCTCGTGACGTTGAAGTTTCCATCGTTGCGAGCCAACGACCTTTTTTTCTTCCTCGATTCATTTTTCTTTTTTTTTTTTTTATTAACAAAAAAACAATTAAACAATTTTCTCGTTTTATTTTTTTGTTTATTTATTTTGTTTTTTGTTTTGAAACAACTAGAATTTTATTAATTTATTTGTTATTATCAAATGATTATTAAATATTTAAATATTTGTATTAAATCTATTTATGTTGAATATTTATATTTTTTTAATAATATATTTTTAATAATATATATAAATATTTATATATTATTGAATTTTTATTAAATTTATTTATTATTATTATTTATCAATTTATTAAGCTATTAAGCTACGATCTTTTTCTTCCTCGTTTCATTTTTCTTTTTTTATGAACAAAAAACAATTAAACAATTTTTTTGTTAATCGAAACAACTAGAATTTAATTAATTAATTTATTATTATCAAACTATTATTAAATATTTATATATCGAATTATTATTAAATTTATTTATTGTTATTATTTATTAATCTATTTTTGGTTAAGCTTTTTTATGTTTATTTATTAACGAAAGTAATTTTATTTCTATTAACAAAAAACAAAACGAAATTTCATTAATTTTTACAAAATCGCGAAAGTCCAAGATATATCTAAAAACACCAAATTCAAAAAATTCTAAAAATTGAAAACTAAAAAAAATTTCACTGATCTCCGATGCAAACTTCAACGTCATTATTTTTTCATCGTTCGCATCGTTGGTCTGTAAATTAGATTGTGCCGCCGTACAAGCTCTCGTCGGACGGTATTCCATTTTCGCTTGTTTTATCTATTTGTTTATATATTTTTGGAGACTGTCTTACGACTATTTTATCTCGGAATCCCCTTTTTCTTTTTTCCTCTCCAAACTCCCCTCCCCCTCCCCCCGTGTGTGTCTTTCGTATCGCTGCTAATGCTCGAGAGTCTCTGTATAATACCTTCGTCGATTTATTCGTCCGAAGTTCAACGTTTGCCTCAGCCTTTGACTGTCATCGTGCATGCCATTTAAAAAAATTTTTTTTTTATTTTAGACGTCGAATTTTATTCATCTATTATATTTATATAATTATAAATATAATTTACAAAATAATAATGTTTATAATAATACAAATTTGAAAAAAGATTTTTTTTTAATAAAAATATTTCTTTTTCTTAAATCAAATAAAAATATTTTAATTTTTTTTACGTTTAGTACGTAAAAAATAATAAATGTAAATTTATTAATATTATATCGATCGAAAAATATTTTTAATAGCATAACTAACAAATTTAAAGAAAATATTTTTGCTTTTTTATAAAAAGAAATTTTATAGAAATATAAATTTAAATTCTCTACAATTAAATTCTCTAAATAGAAATTTTATAAAAAAAAAAACATTTTTATAAAAAGAACTATAACTGTTTTTATTTTCTCTTTTTTTTAAGTAAATAAAAATTTAATTGAATGAAATAAACATTTTAATGAATTTAATATTCTTATTTTTATTGCTTTTTTTTTTTAATTCTCGAAAGCAAGCCCACGTGACTAAAATTCCGTCTCTTAGACGAGCCTCGTCTGATTGGCCTCGCGTCACGTGGGCATACAAAAACCGAGCATGTGTAAGACCCCGAAGAGAACGCCTCCTTCGGGGTCTAAGGATGATCTCGGGACATCGTAGAAACGAATTTTGAACTTTGAAAAAAAATAATGAAAAATCATCAAAACCTAAAAAAAAAAAAAGAAAAATTTAAAGAACGAAAGAATGGAGGAAAGCTGCGAAGCCTTTTTATTTCTCGATCGAGCATGAATGTCTATCTTGTATCGTTGTGTAAGTTTTATTTCGTCGTCGATCTCGTAGAAGGAATGCGAAAAGTGAAAATACGAATAAAGAAGCGAGTTTAAAAATATCGTTTGGGTTTGTTTGGGTTACTCGTCCATTCGATTGAAAAAAATGAAAATTCACGAGCGATAATTTTGATTTAAAAAAATTCAAGTTTTTATGCAAGCCTCGTTCTCGTTGTTTGGGTTTGTTTGGGTTACTCGTCCATTTGATTAAAAAATATAAAAATTCACGAGCGGCAATTCAAATTTTAAAAAATTCCAATTTTTATCCAAGCCTCGTTTTCGTTGTTTGGGTTTGTTTGGGTTACTCGTCCATTCGATTAAAAAAAAATAAAAATTCACGAGCGGCAATTCCAATTTTTAAAAATTCCAATTTTTATGCAAGCGTCGTTTTCGTTGTTTGAATTTGTTTGGGTTCGAGACCCAAACAAAAAAATTGATTTTTCCGAAGTATTTCATTCGCTTACGAAGATCTGAGATTTAATCGACGATATTCCAGGTGGAACGCCGATAATCCCGGAACCGGCGAAATCTCAGGGAACGTCGACGACGACATCGTCTACAGGAACATCAACGACGACAATGACGTCAACGACGCCAGTGACGTCAACGTCATCAACGTCATCAATGACGTCAACGTCATCAACGTCATCAACGTCATCAACGTCGACGTCGACTTTAACGACGACGACGACGTCAACGACGACGTCAATGACGTCAACGACGACGTCAATGACGTCAACGACGATCATCGCGTCGTCAGCGCCAACGGAAACTCCAATGTCGACGAGTACAGTAACGATTTGTCCAATCGTGCCACAATCGATCCCAATCGTATCGAAAACCGATCAAAGTCCATCAGCCGTGATCGCGACGTCTTCAACATCATCAATGACCTCTACGACCTCTACGACTTCTACGACCTCTACGTCACCCCAGCCAGTCGTAAAACTCGTAAAACTCTCGTCAACCGGAAGTAACAATTCGACGAGTTCCTCGATCGAGCATCATCCCAACAATCAGGATCAAATCGTTGAAAAAGCAAAACAAGAGGCTTACGTAATGCAAAGAATCGCGGAGCTTCAACGTGACGGACTCTGGTCCGAAAGACGTTTGCCGAAAGTACAAGAACCCGTTAGAACGAAAGCCCATTGGGACTACCTGCTCGAAGAGATGGTCTGGCTCGCCGCTGATTTTGCCCAGGAAAGAAAGTGGAAAAAAGCCGCCGCCAAAAAGTGCGCTAGAATGGTACAAAAACACTTTCAGGAAAAAGCCATTCAAGCCCAAAAAGCGGAAAAGTCGCACGAACTCAGACTTAAAAAAATCGCTGGGTTCATGGCCAAGGAAATCAAGACTTTTTGGACTAATGTAGAAAAGGTGAATATACGGTTTCGTGTCACCTGATTACGATGAAACATCATGGCGATGAAATATCCCTAGGAAGCCTGGAAACCAACAAACCCAAACAAACATACAAACCCAATCAAGCATACAAAGCCAAAGAAACGTTCAAACCCAAACAAACATTCAAACGCAAGCAACCATCAAAACCCAAACAAACATCAAACCCAAACAAATAAACAAACATAGAAACCCAAACAAACATAGAAACCCAAACAAACATACAAACCCAATCAAGCATACAAACCCATACAAACCCAAACAAATATCCAAACCCAATCAAACATACAAATCCAAAGAAACGTTCAAACCCAAACAAACAAATATCCAAACCCAATCAAACATACAAATCCAAAGAAACGTTCAAACCCAAACAAACGTTCAAACCCAAACAAACATTCAAACGCAAACAACCATTAAAACCCAAACGAATAAACAAACATACAAACCCAAACAAATAAACAAACATACAAACCCAAACAAATAAACAAACATACAAACCCAAACAAATAAATAAACATACAAACCCAAACAAACATACAAACCCAAACAAATAAACAAACATACAAACCCAAATAAACCCAATCAAGCATACAAACCCAAAGAAACGTTCAAACCCAAACAAACATTCGAACGCAAACAACCATTAAAACCCAAACAAATAAATAAACATACAAACCCAAACAAACATACAAACCCAAACAAATAAACAAACATACAAACCCAAACAAACCCAATCAAGCATACAAACCCAAAGAAACGTTCAAACCCAAACAAACATCCAAACCCAAACAAATATCCAAACCCAAACAAACGTTTAAATCCAAACAAACATTCAAACCCAAACAAACATTCAAACGCAAACAACCATTAAAACCCAAACAAACCCAAACAATGATGTTTTGTCAAGTGATCTTCTGACACGCTACCGAAAATACGATTTTACGAGTGGTGGCGGAAATGGGTGGATTTCTTTTTACCCCACATAATTAAGCCGGCAATTTTGATACTCAATTATCGATATTGTGTGCTCATTGTGGGAACATTAATCGCGAGGAAATCTCTGAGGAGAGCGCTGAAAAATGTCAGAAACGTTTTCGAAGATTCCTTGGGTACAGCATTTTCGAAAATCGATTAATCGGATCCCCTAGTATTGATGCTTTTATCGTTACTGTTTCTAATCAACATAATCGATTTTTCGATAATTTGCCAGTTCAGAAATTTCAAAACTGATCTTAGTTATTAATAATTTTTCCACTTATTTTACGAACGATTTTTACGAAATTTCCATTTGGGCTTGTTTGGGTTTCGTGTCTGAACGGTCATTTGAATGGTCGACAGCTCGTCGAGTTCAAGCAGCAGACAAGACTGGAAGAGAAGCGGAAGAAAGCATTGGATCAACATCTCAACTTCATCGTTGGTCAGACGGAAAAATATTCGACTTGGTTGACCGAGGGCTTGAACAAAACGGAAGGGAATCAAAGTGTCCCCGTGTCGATCAACAGTTCGAGAATATCTTCCCCGATCACGACCAGGAAACAACATTCGGACGGTAATCCAACAAAAATTAATTTTTTCAAATAATGAAAAGATTTCGAAAAATTTTTAATAAATTTTAGAAATTTTCAATAAACTTTCAAGATTTTCAATAAATTATCGAAATTTTCAATGAACTTTCCAGATTTTCAATAAATTTTCGAAATTTTCAATAAACTTTCGAGATTTTCAATAAATTTTCTAAATTCTCAATGAACTTTGCAGAATTTTAATAAATTTTCGCAATTCCCAATAAACTTACCAGAATTTCAATAATTTTTCGAAATTTTCAATAAACTTTCCAAATTTTCAATAAATTTTCGAAATTTTCAATAAACTTTCAAGATTTTCAATAAATTCTCTAAATTTTCAATAAACCTTCCAGATTTTCAATAAATTTTCGAAATTTTCAATAAACTTTCCAAATTTTCAATAAATTTTCGAAATTTTCAATAAACTTTCAAGATTTTCAATGAATTTTCGAAATTTTCAATAAACTTTCAAGATTTTCAATAAATCTTCGCAATTCCCAATAAACTTTCGAGAATTTCAATAACTTTTCGAAATTTTCAATAAACTTCTAAGATTTTCAATAAATTTGCGAAATTTTCAACAAACTTTCCAGATTTTCAATAAATTTTCTAAATTTTCAATAAATTTTCGAAATTCTCAATGAACTTTGCAGAATTTCAATAAATTTTCGCAATTCCCAATAAACTTTCCAGAATTTCAATAATTTTTCGAAATTTTCAATAAACCTTCCAGATTTTCAATAAATTTTCCAAATTCTCAATCAACTTTCCAGAATTTCAATAAATTTTCGAAATTCTCAATAAACTTTCCAGAATTTCAATATATTTTCGAAATATTCAATAAACCTTCCAGATTTTCAATAAACTTTTCAGATTTTCAATAAACTTTCCAGATTTTCACTAACTTTTCGTAATTTTCAATAACGAGCAAATTTTCAATAAATTTTCCAAACTTTTAAGAATGAACAAATTTCAAATAAATTTTCGAAATATTCCAGAATAAAAAAAACGTGAAATATCCAAAATTTTCAAAAAATAAAAAAATGATCGAAAACCCCAAAAATTTCGTGATGACTCTATACCATTTCCGAAGGTGCGAGAATCATTCAACTCAATCCTATCTCGTGACGCACTCGAGGCATTTGTCTGAAAAAAAAAAAATCTTGTCAAACGAATTTCGGAATCCCGAAGTTGACCCTCGAATAAACATAAAATAACGAATTCACCAGACGAATTTGAGCCGAATCAAGATTCCGAGGACGACGAGGAGACGATAGCGAAAGCCGAGGAAGAAATGAAGTCTACGACCAATCACAAGGAGGAAGTCGAACTTTTGAAGAAAGAATCCGAAATTCCTCTCGAAGATTTGATCAAAGAATTGCCACCGAATTATCTCGAGGAAAGGAACAAAAGTTTGTCCCCCGTTGGGAAAGAGGTCGCCGAGGAGGAAAACGAAACACCGAGCGTTGACGGGGATACGGAATTTACGGTTGCCTCGGACGAATCCTCGGACGATGAAAATACGATTATGGAACAGGAAAAATTGGAGGGAGACACCAATCATCAAAAGGAACTCGATGATCTCAAAGTGAGTAGCAAAATATGTTTTTATTTATTTATTTATTTATTTTTTCTTTATTTTCGATGTTAAGATTTTAAAATGTTGTTTTGTTTAAATTTCGATTTTTTTAAATGTTGTTTTGTTTAAATTTCGATTTTTAAACATTCAATAAATTAATAACGATTTTAACACTTTTAATTTATTAATTATTGTTATTGCTATTATTTGATAATTCTACTGGAATAAAACGATTTTCACAAATTTCCAATGAACCATCACATCCCTAAATGGAGAGAATCCTTCCATCCAAAGTGATTTGCACGACTGGCTGCACTTCATTATTTCAGGAAGGTAGACCAAAGTGACATCTTTCCCATGCAACGGTATCGCTAGAATTTACGATTCGTTGCGCGAGACTGTTCGACATTCCTTTTTTCGAAGGATGCCAAAATTTTATTTCTTCCATTTATTCCATTCGAATAATTATTTAAATAATTGGGGAATTCAATACTAGGATCGGAGATCGAGGAATGTAAAAAAAAAATATTGGTTTATCGTTTGCAGGCGGAAAACGAAATGTCGATCGACGAGCTCATGGCCAAGTACGGAAACGTCGCTGATGCGCCGATGGACGTGGATATGGAATCCGAGCACGGTAAAATATCTGTTATTAAGAGCCTCCTTATAGTAGTACGAAATTTTATTATTTATTTATTATCAAAAATTGTTATAAAAAATTATTACTAAAAATTATTATCAAAAATTATTACTAAAAATTATTATCAAAAATTATTACTAGAAATTATTATCAAAAATTATTACTAAAAATTATTATCAAAAATTATTACTAAAAATTATCAATTATTATTACTAAAAATTATCAAAATTTTATGAAAAAAAATTATTATCGAAGATTATTATCGAAACCTTATTATTGAAAATTTGTATCAACATTTATTATCGAAGATTATTATCAAAACTTTATTATTGAAAATTTGTAACAACATTTATTGTCGAAGATTATTATCAAAACTTTATTATTGAAAATTTTTATCAACATTTATTATCGAAAATTATTATGAAAACTTTATTATAAAAAATTATTATCAACATTTATTATAAAAAATTATTATTATTAAAATTTATTATCAAAAATTATTATTAACATTAATTATAAAAAATGATTATTCAAACGTATTATTAAAATCCATTATCAAAATTTATTACCAAAACTTACTATCAATTTAAAAAAATTCTGTGATGATAAAATACCATTTCTGAAGGCAAGAGAATCATTCAGCTCGAACCTATTTCATGATGCTATCGAGGCATTTGTCTGAGAGTGAACAATAAAAATCTTCGTATCGTCAAAAAGCACGAGCTGAAAACTATTAAAAATAAGAATTTTTTCGTTTCGCAGAATCGGCAGGAGAAAGCGAAAAGGAAGAAAACGAGATTGAAGAAAAGTCTTCGAGCGAGTGCGAAAGTGAGGAAGAGGATGACGAGGAGGAAGAGGATGAAGACGAGGACGATGACGACGAGGAAGATGACGATGACGAGGCGGTGGCGGAAGTCGAGGAAGTTGGACGAGACGACGAGGATTCGCAAACACAAAGCGACAGCGAAACCGGTGTTGGACTCAAATCACTTCTCGAAGATTTGTCCGCCGAAAAACCTCCGGTTCCCAGCGACGACACCACCAAGCTCGAAACCGTCGAACAGCGTTGCGAGAATCACAACGAGATGGACGACGTCGCGGCGCTCGCTGAGAGCATACAGCCGAAGGGCAATACTCTTCTTACCACCAGTGTGAGTTTTTAGAATTTTTTTATTTTCCAATTTTTAGAATTTTAGAATTTTTAATTTTAGAATTTTTTATTTTAGAATTTTATAATTTTTTAATTTCTGTAATTTAAAAAAATGTTCAAAATGATAAAATGTTTAAAGTATAAAATATAATTATTAAATTTTTCAATTTTCCAATTTTTAGAATTTTAGAATTTTTTAATTTTTTAATTTTAGAATTTTGTAATTTTAGAATTTTTTAATTTCTATAATTTAAAAAAATGTTTAAAATGACAAAATGTTAAAAGTATAAAATATAATTATTAAATTTATTAAATTTAAAAAATATAATTCAAAAAATTACAAAATATAGTTATTAAAATTATAAAAATATATTTTATAAAAAAAAAAACTTTGGTAAAATTAACCTCAAAATAATTATTATATTTAGGCGTTTAATATTTCATATCGCAGGTCTATGTCGATGTATTTTTATACCTTGAAGACAAATCCACAATTTAATTCGCATTGAACTCTCCATTTTTAGGGAAAAATGTCGAAAAACATATTCGAGAAAGGTTTTTCGCATTTTCCCATTCTAATTTTGCACTTTCGACAAAAACTCGAGTATATTCGTAATCAGCGGGAAATTTCCGATTAAATAGACACTTTTAAGAGTTTAAAAATGAAAAAAAATATTTTTCGACTTTCCCGGCCACTTTTCCGGAATCCCAAAAATCACGAAATTTCAAAAGGTCGTAAGGAGAGCTTCTTATTAGCTGCGGAGATTTATTTGGTGGGTTTGGAAAAGGTTTTTGCCTGACTTAAAAAATGGCGTTGGATTCGTATCGATATCTCGTATAGTTTTCCCGGAAAGTCCACTTGAAAAATGGCAAAAAAAGAGGCAAAGGGGTATGTATGGAAAAA
>JAPYZJ010006482.1:0-26308 GCA_030522765.1 Ophioninae sp. B BG-2022a | reverse complement strand
CATGGGAACATTTTTTTTTTTGCAGCCTCAACTTTGGCGCCCTCTACGAATTTTTTAGAAAATGCTGGACAAAATAAAAAAAAATTCTCCTACTCTATATGGTTTACCCGATGTTCTGGATAAAAATTTATTGTCAAATCTAGCATAGAAGCGGAGAAAAAAATTTCCGAAAATTCTTCACGTTTTTCGCTTTTTAGACTAGACACCTACCTTAAGCCAGATTTTTTTGTTTCGAATTATTTCGTACCTCGAGGACGAGACTAATGAGATGAAGTTTTTCAAATTACACGAAATCCTTGGAACGTATACTCGTTCGATCAAACTCTTCGACAGCATGATAATTCTCAATTGACCTTGACAATTTTGTAAGAAAAAAAACAAACTCGTGCGGCAAATCGATAAATCTTCAAAAAGCCTAACGCGAACTAATCAAGCCGGCTGAACAATGAATCCCTAATATTTCTTTCAGATGAAATAAAACTGCTACGTGAGGATTTTGGAAAGACACTGAACGATCTATGACCCTTCCTGCTACCCTAGACAAATTAAAATGAAACATAAACGTTTGGATATACGGATAAGGAAGATAATCATTTTGACCGCCTAATTAACTTGAATATCCCTGCTTGTGTTGGTAGGTGCTAAAAATTCGATAAGCATAAACTCAAATTTCACTTTCACCCAAACTGGCACAATTTCACACGAAAAAAACTGGCATTTTTCGTGATAAATAAAATTCAAACGAAGTCCTAATTCGCAGTAAAATTCGATAGAAATCCTAATTTGCGAGAAAATTCAATCGAAATCCTAATTTGCAATAAAATTTAATCGAAAGCCTAATTTGCAATAAAATTCAATAGAAATCCTAATTTGCAAGAAAATCCAATACCAATCCTAATTTGCAATAAAATTTAATCGAAATCCTAATTTGCAATAAAATTCAATCGAAATCCTAATTTGCGAGAAAATTCAATCGAAATACAAATTTGCAGGAAAATTCAATAGAAATCCTAATTTGCAGTAAAATTCAATAGAAACCCTAATTTGCAATAAAATTAAATCGAAAGCCTAATTTTCAATAAAATTCAATAGAAATCCTAATTTGCAAGAAAATCCAATACCAATCCTAATTTGCGATAAAATTCAATCGAAATCCTAATTTGCGAGGAAATTCAATCGAAATACGAATTTGCAATAAAATTAAATCGAAAGCCTAATTTGCAATAAAATTCAATAGAAATCCTAATTTGCAAGAAAATCCAATACCAATCCTAATTCGCAGTAAAATTCAATAGAAATCCTAATTTGCGAGAAAATTCAATCGAAATCGTAATTTGCGAGAAAATTCAATTGAAATTCTAATTTGCAAAGAAAATTCAATAGAAATCCTAATTTACAATAAAATTCAATCGAAATCCTCATTTGAAATAAAATTACTACTACTAATTTGCAATAAAATTCAATCGAAATTGTGATTTTTATTTAATTTTAGATTTTCATTCAACTTTAGATGTTCATTCAACTTTAGATTTTCATTCAACTTTAGATTTTCATTCAATTTTAGATTTTCATTTAACTTAAGATTTTCATTTGACTTTAGATTTCCATTTAATTTTAGATATTCATTTAACTTTATATTTTCATATAACTTTAGATTTTCATTAAAAATCAATTTTCGAAAATTCGTTTTCAAACTTCCTCTAAATCCGAACTTTAAAAAAACCTACAACCATCGTCGTTATTGCAATAACAGGCGTCTACAAAGTGAGTAAACAACAAAGACAATGAGGGGTTATCAACAGCGGGATTATAGTTAGTAATCGTCGTTCCAGTAATTCAATCTACGATATTTCGAGCTCGTTGGTCCACGAGTTTTCAATGAAAGTTTGCCGAATTGGTTAGAAGAAAAGAACATGTTGAAAATTACACCACTTCGTTTTGAAACCTCGCGTTGCAACAAGCCTCGCGTTGCAACAAGAGTGTACATTACGAATGATGGTGGAGCGATAGCTTGAATCTAATCACCAGAAGAAAGATCGCTCGGAAACCTTGGAGCGAGAAGGAAAAAAGTGTTTCGTTGATTTATACTTGCTCTGACACGTGTACACGTGTAATTTTATTTTTTTGCATTAATCAATCGATCGGCATTACCCAGCATCTAGCGTTTGCCAAAGCCATGTTTCGGGAAATTTCTTGCGGACTTTGAGCTTCTCTTGAGGAGGCGAGACAAAATCGTCATGACCGGCAGCCATCGGAGCAGGAGAGGATATAATCATCGCATCTTCCAAACTAGCTCTGTAGAATACTACGCACAATACGTTCGGATATTAAGCCATATTATTTATTACGAATTATTTCGTACCTCGAGGTCGAGACCTCGTTCGATAAAAATCTTCGACAGCTTGATAATTCTCAATCGACCTTGACAATTTTGTCAAGGTCAATTAATCAAGGATCAATCCCTAATGTTTCTCTCAGATGAAATAAAACTAGTATCTGAGGATTTTTTAAAGACACTGAACAATCTATGACCCTTCCTGCCACCCTAGATAAATTTAAATAAAACATAAACGCCTAGAAACACGGATGGCGGAGATAATCATTTTTATCGCTTGAATGAAGCGTGAATTTTTAATTAGGTGATCAAACTCAGATAAAGCTTGCGTTGGGAGGTACAAAAAAGTGGGGAAGCAAAAACTCAAATTTCAATTTCACCCGAATCTGCATGATTTCTTACGAAAAAAAACTGGCATTTTTCGTGATAAATAATATTTATTTGGAGTCCTAATTCGCATTGAAATTCAATAGACATGCTAATTTTCTCGCAAATTCAATAGTAATCCTAATTTGCGAGAAAATTCAATAGATATCCTAATTTGCAATAGAATTCAATAGAAATCCGAATTTGCAAGAAAATTCAATAGAAATTTTAATTTCCGAGAAAAATAAATGGAAATCCTAATTTGCATTAAAATATAATAGAAATCCTAATTTGCATTAAAATACAATCGAAATCCTAATTTTCAATAAAATTCAATCGAAATCCTGATTTGCAAGAAAATTCAATAGGAATCCTAATTTCCAAGAAAGTTCAATAGAAATCCTAATTTCCGAGAAAATTAAATGGAA
Source organism: Ophioninae sp. B BG-2022a (assembly GCA_030522765.1). Classification (NCBI taxonomy): domain Eukaryota; kingdom Metazoa; phylum Arthropoda; class Insecta; order Hymenoptera; family Ichneumonidae; species Ophioninae sp. B BG-2022a. Next base: position 23,179 of record JAPYZJ010006482.1, on the reverse strand, counting down.
ATCCTAATTTGCATTAAAATTCAATAAAAATCCTAATTTGCAATAAAATTCAATCGAAATCCTAATTTCCAAGAAAATCAAATGGAAATCCTAATTTGCATTAAAATTAAATAGAAATCCTAATTTGCAATAAAATACAATCGAAATCCTAATTTTCAATAAAATTCAATCGAAATCCTAATTTGCAAGAAAATTCAATCGAAATCCGAATTTTCAATAAAATTCAATCGAAATCCGAATTTTCAATAAAATTCAATAGAAATCCTAATTTGCAAGAAAATTCAATAGAAATCCTATTGTTCAATAAAATTCAATAGAAATCCTATTGTTCAATAAAATTCAATAGAAATCCTATTGTTCAATAAAATTCAATAGAAATCCTACTGTTCAATAAAATTCAATCGAAATCCTAATTTGCAATAAAATTCAATCAAAATCCTTCTTTGCAATAAACTCAAATACAAATTAATCGCTTCTTCACAAGAAAAATTACAACATTGTTTGAACTCTTGTTTAAAAACTTTAAGTGTCTGAATCTAAAAAAAAAAACTCAGAATTCTTCAACATTAATCAGTAAACTCCCTAGACGCTCCTAGAAGAAATATTTTACTAATTGTAAAATGCCCAACTGGAAAACAAATATAATATAAATTGATAACAATTGCCCGATAACCTGTATTTCTCGAGTCCATCAATTCGCTTAAATTAGATTAGTAGAGCCATTGCTGTCGAGTCATTTTTAGCGAACCGTGAAATCGATGTAAATCTTGTGTTCATTTTTTGGTTTCGTGGATTTATCGCTTGTATAGCCGGATCGATCGAGATTGTAACTGCGGCTGGTAATTCGCGATGAGGCGTGATGCGGTTAAATTATGGTGTTAGTCAAACGTTAAACGAGTTATACTCGATCGTATTAATGAGCTTGGGCGAAAAGGAGCGTATACTTACCAAACGGGAAGTTCTCGTGAACGTAACCATTAGTCAGTACGATCGCGCCGCTTCGCTGTTGGACAAAGTTACATGGTTACTCTTCAGACACGTTTCTTCGCTGCCGAAACGAAAATTAACACGGTTATTCAAATTTCCCAATTTTTTCTAATGTCATTTTTAAAAAAAAGGTGGTTTATGAAATAAACCAAGAAATCGAGAAAAATCCCTGAAAATCCCTGGGATTTTGTTTCCGGTATTTTTTAAAAAATCTCCCTTTTTCTTCAAAAATTTGGCCAATTTTTTTAGTGTATTGAGACTTTTTGAGAAAATCCGGAGAAAAAATATTTGCACATTATTCCGAAGTTTTTTGAATTTCTCGGAATTTTTATAAATTTCCCATTTTTTCCCACATTTTTTTTTGAATACTCTTATTTCCTCCTAAAACTTTCCGATTTTCTACGATTTTTTCAGTGAATTGAGACTTTTTGGAGAAATCCGGAAAAAATATTTCTACAGTTTTTTCTGACATTAAAAAAAGAAACTCCCATTTTTTCCCAAAATTTGTTCGATTTTTTTAGTAAATTGTTACTTTTGTAGAAAATCCGGAGAAAAAATATTTCCACGTTACTCCGAAATTTGTCAAATTTCTCGGAGTTTTTAGAAATTTCCCATTTTTCCCCCATATTTTTCTTGAAAACTCTTATTTTCTCCTAAGACTTTTCGATTTTCTACGATTTTTTGAGTGAATTGAGACTTTTCGGATAAATTCAGAAAAACACATTTCCACAGGATTCCGAAATTTCCCAAATTTCTCCGCATTTCTCTAAACTTTCCCTATTTTTTTAGAAGTCCTTTAATTTTTTTTAATTTCCCAATATTTCCTGCATTTTTAATTTTCTTCTATACTATAAACTTCCAAATAAATTTTAGGTCACCGCCCTCCTGAAAAAATCGAGGAATTGTCATTCACGGTTTGATCGAAAGTGAGGAAAAAATGGGATTTTTTTCCGACAAACTCATTTTCTGATCTTTTTTCACTTTTCGAAATTCTTCCAATAAGGCAATTAAGAAGGCTAAGAAATAATGGGAAATTCTCGTAAATAAAATGAGAAAATCGGAATAATGCGGAAAAAGAGTAATATTGAGGAAAATCGGCATATTTCAAGATTAATATTTCTCTTTTTTTTCGATTTTCTCCGAATTGTGGGAAAACAGAGAAAATTTGAGAAATTGGGAGAAAAATTCTACCAGGGATACCCAAAATCGAGCCTTCGAAAGGTCTAAAATATTTCTTTCTCGATCTCATCGAAGTTACGGTTTTTCGACGAGCAATAATTTGAAAGAAAAATAATTATCGAACCTCGCTACAGTAAGTTGCATGGAAGAATTACGGGCTGAAATAAAAGATCGGAAAAGGACTTGAATACGTACCCGAAAAACGTCTTCCGCCGTAGCCGATCCGGGACGCCAAAAGGGCCGATTGAAGAATGGTTCGTCGTAAGGCGATTCATCGGCCATGTCGTAAGACCTCAGTTCCTTCATTACTTGATCCTGCGAATGGAAATAATCCTTGAGGACTTTTATAGAAGAAACGTGAGATTGATTAGCAGAATACGAATTTTTGAATATTCTTCCAAATTCGAAATGTCGATTTTCGTACTACTTTTACTCCATGTCCCAAAAATGCGACCAAACACGAAGCCGCAATCAATTTTCAACTATTTTCTCAATTTTTCGTTAATGAATTTCGAACTATTTTCTCAATTTTTCGTTAATGAAATTCAAACTATTTCCTTAATTTTTCGCGAATGAAATACAAACTTTTTTTTTTTTTCGTGATTGAATTTCAAACTATTTTCTCAATTTTTAGTTAATGAATTTTATTTTGGTAATTTTTCCAGAATTAATTTCAAACTATTTTCTCAATTTTTAGTTAATGAATTTTATTTTGTTAATTTTTCCAGAATGAATGTCAAACTATTTTCTCAATTTTTAGTTAATGAATATTATTTTGTTAATTTTTCCAGAATGAATTTCAAACTATTTTCTCAATTTTTAGTTAATGAATTTTATTTTGTTAATTTTTCCAGAATGAATTTCAAACTATTTTCTCAATTTTTAATTCATGAAATTCAAACAATTTGCTCAATTTTTCGTGAATAAATTTCAAACTAATTTCTCAATTTTTAATTCATGAATTTCAAACAATTTGCTCAATTCTTCATGAATGAATTTTAAACCATTTTCGCCATTTTTCATGAATGAATTTCAATGTATCTTCTCAATTTTTCATACATAAAATTTAAACTACTTTCTCAATTTTTCATAAATGAATTTCAAACTCTCTATTCTCAATTTTTCTCTATTTTCTCAATTTTTTGTAAATAAATTTCGAACTATTTTCCCTGAACAGTTTTGTGTGTTTCGAATACGTTTAAATCAATATCTTTGTTTTTCTTCACAACATGTAAATAAAATTCGAGAAAAAAATAGTGTCTTTGTCTTACGATGAAAAAAAAACTACTACGATGAAAAAAAAACAAATTACTTTGTCAATTTTTCATAAATGAATTTCAAACTCTCTATTCTCAATTTTTCTCTATTTTCTCGATTTTTCGTAAATGAATTTCGAACTATTTTTCCTGAACAGTTTTGTGTGTTTCGAATACGTTTAATCAATATCTTTTTTTCTTCACATGTAAATAAAATTCGAGAAAAAAAAGTGTCTTTGTCTTACGATGAAAAAAAAAAAAGAGAACACATTCATCATCCGAGGCCTATCAGGGATAAAAGAGTGCATACTCGGTTACGCTCCCGAGTGGCTAATTCAAGTGACCATTGACTCACGCGTGAAATATCGTTTCCAGACTTGAGAAGGAGAGATCTTTGGTCGACGCCCAAAAGTCCGATGTAAGAGTTCGGCTTGGAGGTAATAGTGAGATCGACCGAGTCGCCCGGTCGCACTTCACCCGGGGATACTTTAATGTCGACGAAATTTTGAAGCGTCCCTTGAAGATCAACGTCCAGGGCATCGGCAACGATTTCGCCGTCTTCTCGGACGTAGTAAACGAGAACGTGAGCAGTCGGGGCCATTACGTAAGTGGCTAAAAATCTGAAGGACGCTGTGTATCTCGAAGAAACCTCGATCGATCCCGAATTCAATATATCTCCGCGACCAAGTACCTCGTAACTCAAGTACTTCAATGCCGCTGTCGAGTTCACTTCGATCTCGACTTCGCGATTCACCATTGGTTTTTCCGTCTTCAGGGTGGCTTGCATGAAAGTATGGCTCGGCGACATTGCCTGATTCGTAGAAGGAAACCACTCGTGGAAAGACTCGTATTTTGCCTGTAGACAAAATTATAGATCGGGTTTTGCAATCGTCCAAAATCTTTTGGCGAATTTGTGAATCCTCCGGTTGAATTTCTTTTTCTCGATGTTTTTAGACAATTCCTGGTTTTTTTTTATTCTGCTGATTTTTTTTCGGTGAATTGAGACTTTTGGGAGGAATCCGGAAATAAAGTATTTTTACGTTATTCCGAAATTTCTCTAAATTTTTCGAAGTTTTTCCTATTTTCCTCATTTTTTTTTAAACTCCGATTTTCTCTAGTAACTTTTATGATTTTTTCAGTGAATTGAGAGTTTTAAGAGAAATTCGGAAAAAAAATATTTTTACGTTATTCCTAAATTTTTTTCAAATTTCTCTAAATTTTCGAAGTTTTCCCTATTTTCCTCATTTTTTTTTAAACTCCGATTTTCTCTAGTAACTTTTATGATTTTTTCAGTGAATTGAGAGTTTTAGGAGAAATTCGGAAAAAAAATATTTTTACATTATTCCGAAATTTTTTTCAAATTTCTCTAAATTTTCGAAGTTTTCCCTATTTTCCTCATTTTTTTTTAAACTCCGATTTTCTCCACGAACTTTTATGATTTTTTCAGTGAATTGAGAGTTTTAGGAGAAATCCGAAAAAAACTATTTTTACATTATTCCGAAATTTTTCAAAATTTCTCTACATTTTCCCGATTTTTCACACATTTTTCTTAAAAACTCCTATTTTATCGACAAACTTTTGTTGTTTTTCGGAGAATTGAGATTTTTTAGAGAAAAAATATTTTTATATTATTCCGAAATTTCTCCACATATTTCTTAAAAACTCCTATTTTCTACACAAAATTTAATAATTTTTTCAGTGAATTGAGAGTTTTAGAGGAAATCCGAAAAAAAAAAAATTTTTTCACATTATTCCGAAATTTCCCAAATTTTTCCGAATTCCTCTAAATTTTCACTATTTATTTCCGAATTCCTTAAATTTATTATTCAACTTCCTACAATTTCCTTCATTTTTGAATTTTTTAAAAAATCGTGATTTAACGATTTTACGAACTATTCGTAAAAAATCGGAATCGTAATTCACGGTTTGATCAAAAGCAAGAAAAAAAATAGGAAAAAATGTGAAATTCTCGTAAATAAAATGAGAAAATCGGAATATTGCGAAAAAAGAAGCTTATTGGGTAAAATCGTCATATTTCAAGATTAATATTTCTCATTTTCCGGATTTTTTCCGAATTTGTAGAAAACGGAGAAAATATGAGAAATCGGGAGAAAAAATAGTACCGAGTTCAAATATGAAACGAGGATACAATTTTCTTCGTTTGGTCATCGAGCGTATCGATAGCTGTTTTTTGGGCTTATACGGTGCCATGGGGTTACCTCGATGTTCAGTGGAAGGGCCAAATCATCAGTGGAGACTGGCGGATAGAAATCCAGTTGTACCATGCCATTGGAATCGAGGGTACGCGTGACGTTCGTGTAGGCGGACTGGTTGTAGGTATAACCGTAAGAAACGATGACAAGATTTTTCGTATCGCGAACCGGCGATCCGTCGTGATTCGTTAATTTGATGAAAGCCGTATATTTGAGTCCAGGTTTGTAATATTCGGAAGTTTTTATGAGATCCATGCTGTACCGATGTTTATGAAGGGTCATCTGGGTCGAGACGTTTTGTCGACGACCAGTCAAGGCTTCCTCAACTGCGACGTCCAATTGTACCGGTCTTTCGAATTCATCGGTCAATCTTGATCGCCCCAATTTTAATTGCGATTAATTATCAAAAATTAAAAAAAAAACGAACGTTTTTTTAAATTGCGAAATAATACGAGAAATACGGAATTTACCGCAAGTCTTTTTCAATGTCAAATTCGACGGTGACCTCGCCATCGATCGGCACGACCTTTCTCACCGGTGCTTGGAATATCGGCTGCAATACTCCGGAGAATATGTCCACGTAAGCTGATATCGTCGCTTCTCCTTTGACTGGCTTGCCATAAGTGTACCTAGAATCGTATCAAACAAAAACAATTGAGGATCGGGGTTTGTTTGGGTTTCGGTTTTCACCAGTTTGGGTTTGTTCGGGTTTCGGTTTGCACCAGTATATCTATTGGTGCAAACCGAAGCCCAAACAAACCCAAACGTAAATCAATATTCCCCAATATATTGCGTTGGTAAGGAAGTAATTCCGGTTTGTTTGGGTTTGTTTGAGTTTGCACCAGTATATCTACTAGTGCAAATCGAAACCCAAACAAACCCAAACGTAAATCAATATTCCCCAATATATTGCGTTGGCAAGGAAGTAATTTCGGTTTGTTTGGGTTTGTTTGGGTTTGTTTGGGTTTGCACCAGTATATCTACTAGTGCAAACCGAAACCCAAACAAACCTTCCCCAATATATTGCGTTGGCAAGGAAGTCATTTCGGTTTGTTTGGGTTTGCACCAGTAGATGTACTAGTGCAAACCGAAACCCAAACAAACCCAAACACAAATCGTTGGCAAGAAAGAAATTTCGGCTTTTTCGAAATGACTTTCTCGCCAACTCAATATATTGTGGACTGTTAATGTATGTTTGGGTTTGTTTGGGTTACATATACATCGACAAAACCCGACATTGTCACGAATCCAAAAAAAACACAAATCTACAAACTTGGCTTTAACCGTAGCGACGATCTTGCCATCCTTGAAGGTCGCGTGTTTAGGCGTGTCAATGGAAACCTCGAATTTCGGGAGAACGTATTCCGCGACTTCAAACTGTTTTTCGAAAGTTTGATCGACAACATTCGCGACGATTTTCCAGTCACCGAGAACCGGCGATTCGGAAAGATCGAGCTCGCCGCTGAAAGTTCCACGGCTCATCTGTGGTCTCGTCCACTGTTTAATTCTGTTTCCGGCCCCGTCCTAAAGACATAGAAAATTTTCTTTTCGTACATTTTTTTACTTTTTTGAAAAAAGACATTTTTTCACTTTTTTGAAAAAAGACATTTTTCCACTTTTTTGAAAAAAGACATTTTTTCACTTTTTTGAAAAAAGAGACATTTTTTCACTTTTTTGAAAAAAGAGACATTTTTTCACTTTTTTGAAAAATTTTTTGAAAAAAGAGACATTTTTTCACTTTTTTGAAAAAAGAGACATTTTTTCACTTTTTTGAAAAAAGAGACATTTTTTCACTTTTTTGAAAAAAGACATTTTTTCACTTTTTTGAAAAAAAGACATTTTTTCACTTTTTTGAAAAAAAAGACATTTTTTCACTTTTTTGAAAAAAAAGACATTTTTTCACTTTTTTGAAAAAAGACATTTTTTCACTTTTTTGAAAAAAAGACATTTTTTCACTTTTTTGAAAAAAGACATTTTTTCACTTTTTTGAAAAAAGACATTTTTTCACTTTTTTGAAAAAAGACATTTTCTCACTTTTTTGAAAAAAGACATTTTCTCACTTTTTTGAAAAAAGACATTTTTTCACTTTTTTAAAAAAAGACATTTTTTCACCTTTTTAAAAAAAGACATTTTTCACTTTTTTGAAAAAAGACATTTTTTCACTTTTTTGAAAAAAGACATTTTCTCACTTTTTGAAAAAAAGACATTTTCTCACTTTTTGAAAAAAGACATTTTTTCACTTTTTTGAAAAAAGACATTTTTTCACCTTTTTGAAAAAAGACATTTTTTCACTTTTTTGAAAAAAGACATTTTTTCACTTTTTTGAAAAAAGACATTTTTTCACTTTTTTGAAAAAAAAGACATTTTTTCACTTTTTTGAAAAAAGACATTTTTTCACTTTTTTGAAAAAAGACATTTTTTCACTTTTTTGAAAAAAGACATTTTTCACTTTTTTGAAAAAAGACATTTTTTCACTTTTTTGAAAAAAGATATTTTTTCACTTTTTTGAAAAAAAGACATTTTTTCACTTTTTTGAAAATAGTGAAAAAAATGAGAGAACGGCGTTTTACCGTGATGTAAACGTCGAGTTGTCGCGTCAACACGGGTCTCAGTCTCGAGTCGAGGACTATGCAACGGAACAAAACTTTGCTGCCGGGCTTGTAGACCGCTCGATCGGTTTGTATAAAAACTGAGTAACTCTTGTGGACGTATTGGACATCGGTGCTGTTCCGGAATCGCAGACCCGTGCGACCGGTCGCGATCAACGTGTAACGACCCGGAGATGCGTCTCCGACCTAGTCAAACAAACATCAAAATCCAAACGAATTAAATACACGAAATATTTCCGATCACTTCGAACAGTCCGAGAAATAATCATTCCAAAAATTCCCTCACCAGTTGGAAAATCTTTCAACTGCCTTGTAAAATTCTTTAACGATTTCGATCTTTTTTCAATCAAGAAAGCCCATCAAATTAATGAAATTGAAGTTCGCAACGTTGCGACGCAACAAAAATTATTATTTAGAAATTTCTCTATTTTTTTTTTCACTGAAATCGTCAGTGAAAAAACCTCAATAATTATACAAATCTTTATTGTGATAACCTACAATTTAAATCTGATAAAAACATTTCGCCAAATAATCGATCTAAGGAAATAAAAAAATGAAAAAAGAAATTTCTTCAAGTCCATTCAAATTAATGGGAATGTTTAAGGGATCCCAAAATTCCTATTTTTTTCAGAAAATAGATTATTTTACTGGCGCGAAAAATATTTCGAACCTTCTAGACAAAATTACAGAGAGACGTGGTACAGGGGCTGGAAAGGGTGACGGAAGATAGAAGGGGGGAAGAGCTCAAACACAAAATTGAAGAGCTAATAAACGAAGAACCGGTAAAGGAAATTTGCGAATATGTAAAGGAATGGGAGTAAGTGATAAAAGCGATACACAAAGCAAAGCGACAATAAGGCAAGGAAAAAGTTAACAGAATGTACATAGGTTTTAGGATAGGGAAGTAGTAGTAGTGTAAAATTAGTTTTTAAGGAAATAGCGATAAGACATCAAATGTACCAGTTCTATTAAATTTCTATTAAATTCTTCTATCAACCTTCTATTAAATTAAATAAAACTTCGATTAAAATTCATTAAGTAATTTTTATTCTAATAAAATTAATCAATTACATTTAATTCTGAATTTAAATTAATTCATTCATTCAAAAATAAAAATTTATTTTATTTTATTTTTGAATTGTATTATTTAACAATTAACGATTTTTAATTTTTATTTTTGGATTCATTAATTCATTCAAAAATGAGAATTTATTTTATTTATTTTTTGCATTTTATTATTCAATAATTAACGATTTTTTATTTCAATTTTTTAATTAATCAATTAATTTCAAAATTAGAATTTGAAATATATTCAATTAAATTTGACAAATCAGATTAAACGTGTTTTTCCTCCAAGGATGCAAGAAAATTCTAATGAGTTTCTGAGCGAAAAAATAAGCAAAAAATTTGTACACATTTTTTTGTTGTTGAACAAACAGAAATTTCGCAGCGATTAATCTTTTTTCGTATCAAACAAAAATCCAAAACTGCAGCTGAATTGGCAATCCAATGAAATATAAAATAAATATTATAAATAAAGTATTATAAATGAAAAATGAATACTGTAAATGAAACTCAATTTTCCGGACTTTATATTTTTCCTCTGAAAAAGGCACATGGTATAAACACATTTATTATTGAGAATGCAAGTAAAAAAAAACGATAATAAAATAGAACGCGTGATAATGAAATAATTGCCAACCTCCAATTTAAAGATCCTTGTGACATAAGGCTCGACCGGATTTTCCTGGGACACTTCGAATACCTCCCCGTTATCGAGCTCGCCGCGCAATTCCACGGAGATGTCTGCCGGCGTAGATATACCGGTAGTACAAACGGCTACGTGGTACTCGGAATTAGGACGTACGACTTTCGGTGCGACGACCGTGTAATAACTGCAAAAAACACCATCGCTAATAAAAAATTGCAGTTTCGAATGTCTAGAAAAAAAAAATGGTTAATTATATGACTTTAATCTTCTTGACTTTATTTATAATGACTTTTTCAAAAAATTGTCTCCGATCGAATTTTTTGTGCCGTTTATCGCTTTTTTGTAGTGTGAATTTTATATAAAATAGAATTTTTCAGGAAAAAAGATACATTTGGAAAGTTTGTGAAAATTTGCGAAATTTCGAACTTTTTTTTTTAGTTATCATTGAAGTTTTTTTTAGCGATTAGTGATTATCAGCGATTATTCGTTTATTTGAGCATGGACTCGAAGTTCGCATCGTTGCGACGCAACGAAATTTCTTTTCTCATTTTTTTATTTCCTTAGATCTATTATTTCGTGAAATATCTTTTTTTTCATATTTGAATTCTAGGTTATCACAAAAAAAATTTGTATAATTATTGAGATATTTTAATTACGATTAGAGTGGAAAAAAAATAGAAAAATTAAAAAATCATGATTTTCATTGGATTGAATTCGATCATAGAGGGGGATTACTTTGAAAGAGACAAAAGAGATATTGTTGGATAAATAAACATTTTTGTCGAAAAATGAGGTCACCTTTGTTGTTTTTTTAAGAAACCTCGTATGTACCAGTTTGTTTGGGTTTATTTAATTAATTAAATAATTGGGTGATTGGAACATTCGAATTATTTCACGAATGTTCCAATATTTGTAAAAAATGTTGTAAATATTTGTAAAAACAAATATTGTAAATATTTGTCAAAAAAATATTGTAAATATTTGTAAAAACAAATATTGTAAATATTTGTGAAAAAAATATTGTAAATATTTGTAAACAAAATATTGTAAATATTTGTCAAAAAAATATTGTAAATATTTGTCAAAAAAATATTGTAAATATTTGTGAAAAAAAATATTGTAAATATTTGTAAAAAAAATATTGTAAATATTTGTAAAAAAAATACGTACGGTTCGGCGGCGACTGCGATTAGAACGTTGCACAAAAGTGCGACCAGTTGCATCGCCCGACCCATCTTGCTTCGTTTTCAGTCCCGCTCTTCTGCATAAAAATTAAATACATATATAAACATTTTTTTTAAAGCCATATATCACGATAGAAATAGTACATATCCGCTGCGACTCCGATTTCGTTTGACCTTCATTCCATAAGGGAAAAAAGTACGTGGGAATTGGGCGTGTAAAATATGGGAAAAGAAAGCGCTGGGAAGAAATGTTGATTGTAGATTCGATTGTGTTGACGTTTGTTGACTGGGAAGTCTAACATGAGACCAAAACGCGTGAACCGAGCGATTCGAGTCTGCGAGTCAACGTACGTGCCCCTGTATATATAATCATCAATTGACGGTCTTTTGTACGATAAACATTCACTAAACTGTTATTCAATTTAAGTTACGTGTTTTATTCAATGATAATCTGCGAACAATTGATTCCGTAACGAAAAGAGGGTGAATTGTCAATCGATGTAAATAATGTATATTTATTAATAATATTTTTTAATATTGGATATATTAATAATCGTCATTAATAATGAATATATTAATAATCGTCATTGATTATGTATATATTAATAATCATCATTGATAATGTATACATTAATAATCATCATTAATAATGTATATACTAATAATCGTCATTGATAATGTATATATTAATAATCATCATTGAAAATGTATATTAATTAATCATTATCATTAATAATGTATATATTAATAATCATCATTAATAATGTGTATATCAATAATCATCATTAATAATGTATATACTAATAATCATCATTGATAATGTATATATTAATAATCATCATTGATAATGTATATATTAATAATCATCATTGATAATGTATATATTAATAATCATCATTAATACTGTATATATTAATAACCATCATTAATAATGTATATATTGATAATCGTCATCAATAATGTATATATTAATAATCATCATTAATATTGTATATATTAATAATCGTCTTTAATAATGTATATATTAATAATCATTATTAATATTGTATATATTAATAATCATCATTGATAATGTATATATTAATAATCATCATTGATAATGTATATATTAATAATCATCATTAATCATGTATATATTAATAATCGTCATTGATTATGCACATATTGATAATCGTCATCAATAATGTATATATTAATAATCATCATTAATATTGTATATATCAATAATCATCATTGATTATGTATATTCATTAATAATCGTCATTAATAATGAATATATTAATAATCATCATTAATCATGTATATATTAATAATCATCATTGATAATGTATACATCAATAATCATCATTAATAATGTATATATTGATAATCGTCATCAATAATGTATATATTAATAATCATCATTAATATTGTATATATTAATGATCGTCTTTAATAATGTATGTATCAATAATCATCATTGATTATGTATATTCTTTAATAATCGTCATTAATAATGAATATATTAATAATCATCATTAATCATGTATATATTAATAATCATCATTAATAATTATCAATTGAAAGCCAATATCTCACTGAATATGTGAGCATTATATTATTTCTATTCCTATCTGTATATATGTATGTCTTCAATTATATAAAGGACAATGTAAAAGGCATCCGACTGTACGATACTGAAATAGATTACCAACCGACAAATGATCGTTTCGCTCGTAAACGTCAAATAAATTATTATCCAACGTGCTTAAAGTATATTAAACAATTATGAAGAACTAAATACACAATGAAAATTCATCGTAAATAAATTAACAAAAATGAACGAAAATCTGATTTTTTGAAATCTCCAAAAATACGGTTCGAATTTTGAACGTCGAAAGTTCCGCTCGTTTCTTCCTATATTTTCGGCCGTTTTCCTTACAACGTACGCGCCTCGTTTGAGCGTTTGAAACCAAGGAGGTATTGAAAAAACGTCGTCGAAGAATCCCAAACGACATGCATTTGTGTAATTTCCAGTTTTTATTTTGTTTATTATTTATTTATTTGTTTGGGTTTGTTTTATTTATTTTGTTTATTCATTTACTTATTTGTTTGGGTTTGTTTTATTTATTTTGTTTATTTATTTACTTATTTGTTTGGGTTCGTTTTATTTATTTTGTTTATTTATTTATTTATATTTATTTACATTTATTTATTTTTATTTATATTGATTTATTTTTATTTTTAATAATTTATTTATTTATTTATTTTGTTTATTTTATTTTCATTGCATTATTATAGTATTATTCTACCTATTGTAAAATCTACCATTTACATTAAAAAGAGCTGTATAATGTACTTGCTTCGGTAAATCTGAGCGTGCGACTTCAACAAAAAGCAACGCACCGTCAGTAATCCACAATGTCCGAAACCATACTGATTTTTCTCGACAAAAAAATCCCACCATCGCGCGTAGCTTGCGACTAAAACGATTGATTCCTCGACCTCGACAAAGTAATCGTCGCTCGTCAAAAAGCAAAACATGCAAATCTGCTTATTACAATTTATTGTAATTATTTATCATCAGACAGTGATACATTGTACGAGTATACAGCAATAATCACTCTTGGCGACAATTGCGACATCTTCGACAAAAGACAGACGTCACTGAGAATAATTTCGGAACAAAAAAAATTTCCTCGATTTTTCGAGGAAATTAAGCATCTAATTTTGTTTATTCAAAAAGCAATCGTAATTTCGTCAGAATTACGAAGAAAAAAAAAAAATTAAAATCCGATAGAGCTTCTTCGAATGTCCAGTAATTATCATTTATTCGCAATAACAGCCCGAGGATCATTTGTTATCGATAATCATCAGTTATGACCACGTTCTGTGCTTCCCGGGTTTCTATTTATTGTTACTTTTTTTTTCATCTTCTTTTGTTATGCGCACGGACGGTTGCGCAGTAAACGCAACCGGAACGTAACATGACTCCCACCCTCTTTTTCTCCCCCCCCCCCCCCCCACTTCGCCAAACGACCGCGACATCATCCGTGCTTTCCCGACTAGATGTATCTTCCTCTACTGGATATTCTCTCGCGTGACCTTTCCTGGCAGGCATCCGGGACACTGGACGTTACGTAGTTGGGGAAAAAGCGATTTTTCGTGTTTCTCGTTATTCCGCGACTGAAATTGTTCTCACGATTATCGCGATGAGTATTCGAAGCCCGTCACTTCGATTGTTCCGTTGTCGGGCGATATTTTTCCGGACGTATAGCACGCTCGCGTTTTTAATTGGCTTGGAGTGCGCATGCGCACTAGCGTGAAAGGAATATTCACGCTTGTGCCAAATAACGCGCTGGAGATTTAGGTACGGGAGAAACGACGCGAAAACAAACGCGGAAAAACTGGAAGTTATTGAGAATTTGTCCCGAGTGGTACGAAAAGACGCTAGGAAACGATCGAGTTTCGAGCGCGAACGCTACCGTCGCGGGAAGTGCGGAATTCAGGGACGTGTAGAAATTCGACATAACCTATAAAACTTCGAAAATACGTTTTCTTGTCGGTGGGTCGGTTCGAGGTATAATTAACAATCACGACACTCTTAAGGACATGTCGAAGACGTATCACGTGACACACGAGTGCGAAATGGTTGAAATTTTTAAATCGCAATTTTTCAAGGACGAAACACTTTTATCGTAAAATTCGAGCGTCTGTTTTCGTCTCTATGAATTCTACAGACTGATGCTCGATTTTTCGCCGGAAATTTAATGGACGCCGAGAAAACGGATTGCGAAAATTTGTGAGGTTATGTCGATGTTCGTCTTGCTCTTAATGATTAAATTTATTACTTTAACGATGAATATAAGTGGAAATTGAGGAAGTTGGACATTCGTCGTTTCACTCGCTTCTTTCGTTCACGCTTGCCTTTCCTCATCTGCGCGCGCAACGCGTCTCTTTCCGCGTACCGCATTCGCACCTCACGTATTTTACTTAGGGATGCCAGATGTGTTCAAAGAAAAAATCGGACAAGTTGTATTTTTAAAAAATTTCTTAATAGATAAATGTACTTTGTGCACTTTGTGTCCGGTTTACCAAGAATATATAGCGTGAACCGCATTGAGATTTTCATAGAAAAATAGAAAGAAAAAATTTTTAAAGGAGTCCGCCATACTTAAAACTGAAACTCAATACTTAAAACTGAAACTCAAAATTTTTTTTTTCATCAAACCCATACGTGTGAGGTATCTATGGATAGGTCTTTAAAAATGATATTGAAGTTTCTAACATTATTTTTTTTTAAACTGAACAGTTTGCGCGAGAGACGCTTCCAAAGTGGTAAAATGTGTCCCCCCCCCTGTAACTTCTAAAATAAGAGAATGATAAAATTAAAAAAAATATATGATGTACATTACTATGCAAACTTCCACCGAAAATTCGTTTGGACGAGATCTTGTAAGGAGTTTTTTTTAATACGTCATAAATCGTAAATAATGTGTATAAAGGGTTACACCCTTTATACCCTTTATTGGGATAGTTTTTTTTAAAACATCGATCTTTTATATTATGTTACTTTTATATTATGTTACTTGCTGCTACGGAACCCTTCATGGCCGAGTCCGACTCGCACTTGGCCGATTTTTTTATTTCCTTCGATCTATTATTCGGGAAAATATATTTTTTTCATATTTGAATTCTACGTTATCACAGTGAAGATTTGTATAATTATTGAGGTATTTTAATTACGATTACAGTGAAAAAGAAATGGAAAAATTAAAAAATTAAATTACTAAAAATTATAACTTATTAAAAAAAATACATTAAGTGATAAAAATGAAGAGCAGAACATGCGCTAAATAAACATGTACTTACGTGTCGAAATTTGTTTGGGTTTGTTTGGGTAAATAAACCCAAAATAAATTAATTGGGTAAAAAAACCCAAAATAATTATTTGGGTAAAAAAACCCAAATAAACATCTACTTACGTCTCAAAATTTGTTGTAATAGAAACAGACAAAACTTTTCGGTAGACCTAATTTAACCAATAGTCCGAGAAACAATTTATTAGGATTTATTAAAAAAAAAAAAAAAAGACGGAACTCCCATACAATATTACACTTCCGATATTAGCTTCTGAACGAAAGAATTTCGTAAGATTCTTTCTTAGTTAATGCTTACGTCATGAAGGTAACCTGCTGTCCAAAGTTCCTGTAATAAGATTCAGTGGGTTCGGCTCAGCGTTGTGAATGAATGTGTGAATCAATGAGTCAGAGAGAACATCTTTTACGTATAATAGATCTCGAAGGAGCTACAGTGAAACTTCAGTTATACGTTTTTCACGGGGTATATTAAATATAACGTATGAATTAATGATAGAGTAAAAACGAATGTGCTATTTTTATTAACAAAACCCGTTGTCATGATTTCAACTACAAAAATAACAATATTCGCATACGGGGTAGGATAGGAAACCCGAACTT
This sequence comes from Ophioninae sp. B BG-2022a, assembly GCA_030522765.1. Lineage (NCBI taxonomy): Eukaryota > Metazoa > Arthropoda > Insecta > Hymenoptera > Ichneumonidae > Ophioninae sp. B BG-2022a. The sequence continues at coordinate 6,581 of JAPYZJ010006482.1, read as the reverse complement.
CGATTGACCAGATGGTTCAAAATTATGGACTTGAAGTTTGCAACGTTGCGACGCAACGAAATTTCTTTTCCCATTTTTTTATTTCCATAGATCTATTAGTTGGGGAAATATTTTTTTTCAGAGATGAATTCTAGGTTATCACAATAAAGATTTTTATAATTATTGAGGTATTTTAATTACGATTGCAGTAAAAAATAAATAGAGAAATTAAAAATTAATTATTTTTGTTGCGTCGCAACGTTGCGAACTTCAAGCTCATTCAAAATTCCGAATTTTAATAGTCCGAAACTAAAAATTTCGTAAAGGTTTACGGAATTTTTGTCACTTTTACCCCTCGATAAGGGTAGGTTCCGGGAGATGAAAATCTTTGTCCTTTTGGTCACAAGCTTCTTTTAGCTTATTAAACGTACACAAAAAAAAAACGATTATTGAAAAAAATTTTCGTTTGTAACCAATGATGGAAACTTCAGACACATAATTTGTTTGGGTTTGTTTGGGTTCGTTCGTTTGATTTTAAACAAACCCAAACAAACCGAAAAATTTACGAAATTTGTAGTTTCGGTAAATTCAAATTCGGAATTTTGAGCCTTCTGGTCAATCGAAGTTCGGGTTTTCTACCCCACCCCTCGCATACAAAATTTTATTCCCTAATTTACCGCTTTAAACGGTAATTTATCGAAAATCTTGAAACGCACGTTTTTTAAAATATTTATTACCAGAAGACGAAATACCATTTTTCATAAATGTACTTTTAAAATAGTCTTTTTATACAAATTTTAATATGAAATATTTCAAGACTACATTCTCAAAAAATTATTTTTTTCGATTGTTTACATTGTAAAGAATACCTACTGTGAAAATATCGAGTTTCCAACGCCAGCGGTATGCGTTCGTCGATCAATCTCTCCTTTCATATTAATAATAAAGCATTTCCGGTTTGTCATTGAGTGTTTGCTTTTTTTTTTGATTCATTACTTTCTGCCGAATAATATTTTGGTTCCATTGTACACGTTTTTATCAGACTGTATGTCTGTCCAAAAAACCATGCACTACTCATCGGTAAAACGCTCTATGCTCCTTAATGTGCCATTACGTGCCGGCGTGATGTCAAGACATCACGATTTCAATACAGGAAAGAATGATGGAAGAATAAGAGATAATTTTCGTTGCATTTGGACGGATCAAACTTCGATACGGTAATACATAGTAGCTTCGAGAGAACGAGCCCAGCTAATGTTACAGCGTTACGAAAACACCGCGAGCGTGCCGTGTCACTAGATACTCTCTCATTTTCTCTCTCTCTCTCTCTCTCTCTCTCTCTCTCTCTCTTGTTAGTTTTTCAGTTTATTTTTTTAATTTATTTTTTAGTTTATGTTTTAAGTTTACTTTTTGGTTAATTTTTTTAGTTTATATTTTTGTTTATTTTTTGAGTTTATATTTTAGTTTATTTTTTGAGTTTATATTTTAGTTTATTTTTAAGTTTATTTTTTTAGTTTATTTTTTAAGTTTATTTTTTAATTTATTTAAGTGTATTCGAGTTCTGTTGCCATCGTCAGTCACGCCAGTAGTACGACTAACATTTTTGAACATTGTTGCGTTTTTGGTTTATATTGCGTTTTTTTTATTCGCATTCCGTTTTTGGTTTATATAGCGTTTTTTTTATTCGCATTCCGTTTTTTGGTTTATATAGCCTTTTTTTTTATTCGCATTCCGTTTTTTGGTTTATATAGCCTTTTTTTATTCGCATTACGTTTTTTTGGTTTATTTTGCGTTTTTTTTTGTTTATATTGCATTTTTGGTTTATATTGTGTTTTTTCATTCGCATTCCGTTTTTTTTTTGTTTATTTTGCGTTTTTTTGGTTTATATAGCGTTTTTTATTCGCATTCCGGTTTTTTGTTTATTTTGCGTTTTTTTTGGTTTATATTGAATTTTTGGTTTATATCGCATTCTTGGTTTATATTGCGTTTTTTTGTTTATATTGCATTTTTGGTTTATATTGCGTTTTTCTATTCGCATTCCGTTTTTTTTAATTTATTTTGCGTTATTTGGTTTATATTGCATTTTTCGTTTATATAGCGTTTTTTTATTCGCATTCCGTTTTTTTTTTGTTTATTTCGCGTTTTTTTAAATTTATATTGCATTTTTTGTATATATCGCATTCTTGGTTTATATTGCGTTTTTTCGTTTACCTTACGTTTTTTAGTGTTTATGTTGCATTTTTTGCTTATATTACGTTCTTTGTTTATTTTATTTTATTTTTTGTTAAATTATTTATTATTTATTATTTTGTAAAATTTTCATATTTTATTTTGTAATAACTTCGTTTTTCCCGAACTGCTCGAAAGATTTTTTACTGTGGCATAATAAAATGTATCATGATCTCTCTCTCTCTCTGTCTATCGCTTCTACCGGTCTCGATAGGATTCCGCCGTCACGTTGCGGTAGGTTTGGATCATCGAGCGATCCAGTCGGTTCTACACGGGCGGGGGTATCCCTATGTAAATTAGGCTAGACTTTTTCTTCTCCCTATCGGGCGTTGTGTCATCGCTTGGATGAATCAACAGGTTGATTCAAGGGTATATAAATCGGTCTGTCACAACGAGAAAGTAAATCTCGTCGATTTTTTTTTTCTCGTTTCGTCTATGCGCATACCTTCGCGTCCAGCGAAGTTACTGTTCGCTACTATATATGTGCATGGACGACGAAGCGCGCGCGGCGCACGCGCGTAGGCGTTGCTCTCCTTTTGGGCCGAGCGAACCACTGCGCGCTTCGTAATGCGCATGGCCAAAACAAAAAACAATCAAATTACATGATTCACGAGATTTAGTAAATTCCACCGATTAAGGGCGCGACGAACATCGACATAACCTCACAAATTTTCGTAATCCGTTTTCTCAGCGTCGATCAAGTTTCCGGCGAAAAATCGAGCAGGCTTTGTAGAATCCATAGAGACAAAAATACATGCTTGAATTTTGCGATTAAAATGTTTCGTCCTTGAAAAATCGCGATTTGAAAATTTCGACTATATCTCGCACTCGTGTGTCACGTGATACGTCTTCGACGTATCCTTGATGCGAGAGGTTAGAAATCATCGAGTTTTTTTCCGTACGTGAAAAATCGCGAATGGATAAAATCCCGGTAGATAAAAAAGAAAAAATGAAGGATCGAAACGTCGGTAAGCAGGACGACGTACACGGATGATCCGTTTTGTATATCCGTCGATGACTCACCCGCCGGACGAAATCCTTCAGCGCTTCACTTTTCGACGAATTTTATGTTTCGCGTTTGTTTTTAGAGAAAAGGAATAATAAGGGTGCACGCGTCCTAACTGATCGATCAGTCACGCGTGAAAATCGCGAACGTTTTTGTTTTGTTTTTTTTTCAGTGCATCAGTACCCAAGATCGCTCGGATATAATATCGTGCGGCGTGCGCATGCGCGCTTTTTACACTTCTCTCGAAGACTCGGGCGGGCACAAGGTTATCTCTGTACCGATTTCAATCCGAACGCGAAATTTTTTGTTTTCGTGTCCGAACCGATGGACGGCCGATCATACACTACCAAACACTAGCAATCAAGAGAGCAAAGACGGTGGAGTTGCGACAAAGAGAGATGTGGAAACAGAGAGAGGGAGGAAGAGGGAGGAAGAGGTGGAGGACTTTCGAGCCGAACGGTGTGGGACATGATACGGGGAGAGGACTCGAGAAACGAGTCTTTTCTCTTTCTCCTTTTTTCTTTTGTATTCATTTCCCTCTCTTTTTTCTCCCTCCCTCTCCTTGTTTCTCTCTCTCACGTGTTGATTGGCTCAGTCCTCGGGAACTACCGAGAATTACCGTTAGTAAATAGATTCTGCCTTTTTGTGCGTCCTCTGTACGGAATAACAAAACAAAACACGCTTGCACCTACGTTATCGGTATATCGATATGTTAACATGACGAACATCGACATAACCTCACAAATTTACGAAATTCGTTTTCTCGGCGTCGGTTGAGTTTACGGCGAAAAATCGAGCATCAGTCTTTGTAGAATTCATAGCGATGGAAATAGATGCTTGAATTTTACGATAAAAATGTTTCGGATTTGAGAAATTGCGATTTGAAAATTTCGACTATCTCTCTCGAACTCGTGTGTCACGTGGTACGTCTTCGATTTGTCTTTAAACCTTCCGGCAACCTCCCCTAGATGCCCTTTGCGTCACGCTTGCAAACATCGTAAACAAGTTCGCAAATAGAAATATCTTCAGACAAATGAATATTTTAAAAAACACTCCCAAGAGCGCATCGGGGTGGGGTAGGAAATCCGAACTTCGAATGACCAGAGGGCTCAAAATACCGAATTTAAATATTCCGAAACTACAAATTTTGAAAATGTTTGGGTTTGTTTGGGTTTGTTTAAAATCAAGGATTTAAAATCAAAGTAACGAACCCAAACAAACCCAAACAAATTTCGTGCTTTCGCTGGCACGACTTGAGGAAATTTGTAGTTTCGGAATTTTGAGTCTTCTGGTCAATCGAAGTTTGTGTTTCCTACCTAACCCCAGCGCATCGACGAAAAACGAGATTGCAAAATCCGGAAATTACGAGCTCGAGAAAGTTCTGTTTGCATTGGATTTCTGAAGAGTCTACATTTGAAAAACGCAGTAGGCCGTGAATTGAGCGGAGAGGATTACGCGATGCTGTTTTTAGTCGATCGTCGCGACTCCATTATCGAATTATCGAACTACCGAAGTTGGATATTACTTAACACGATGACTTCATTTATTTTGCATTCTTTAGTTCTTCGTTATTATCGTCGATGATATTGTTTGTTTTTTGCTGGGACCTGTTGATGTATCGTATTCTGCTCATGAATGTGGCACGTGAAAGGCCGCCAACGTAGCGACGAAGTTTTAACGCTATGTACGCTGCTATCCGATGCAAATTATAATACTTCGAATAATTCAACACAAATAGGTTTTTCATTACTTATTATATCAATGACACTTATAAAGAACTTATAATGGACATATATTTGAATTTTATTGCTTTATTGCGAAGCTTTTTTCTTTGATAAAAAATGGACCTCATAAATGGATCTCAATGTTTTCGAAAGGTCGTGAACTCGTTAACTTGGCGTTTGGAAGGTCACCCATGTTATGCTTAAGAACCACAGACTTCCATCAACAACATCGCACACATTTACGAATTATTTCTTTAACTCGCCTTTTTTCCATTCAATGGCCAGTATTTTCTGCATACACCGTGCAGTGTGGCCTGAACTCCAGCGCGACCCCACTCGACGTGCGTTTCGCGTATTATTCTAGTCACGTGGCCATCGGATGGCAGCAATATAGGGTGTTTTTTGGCAAATTCTAAATCACCATTTTGGGGTTGGGTAGGAAACGCGAGCTCAAAATTCCGTAAATACAAATTTTCTAAAGGTCATGCCAGCAAAGGCACGAAATTTGTTTGGGTTTGTTTGGGTTCGTTACTTTGATTTTAAACCCTTGATTTTAAACATATCCAAAATTTTACAAAATTTGTAGTTTCGGAATATTCAAATTCGGGATTTTGAGCCTTCCGGTCATTCGAAGTTTGGGTTTCCTACCCCAGCCCACTATTTTTTAATTGACCTTCAACCGGAAGTACCTTATTACTATCTACGAAAGGACTTAGCGATTGGATATTGCTATTGTTATCGAGCGGTTGATTCTTACTCAATTTACTTATTGCTCTTTCAAATGCGAATTTTTGTGTTCAGCGTATTATGCACGCTTGTTTGGGTTTGTTTGGGTTTACAAACTAAGATTTTCCGATACTAATTTATGCGATCGACAATTCGAAATAAATCGCAAACAATAGTCGATTACTCGTTTCATCCTCTTGAACGACGATTCTTGTGAGCATACTGATGTCGATGGCTGCGACCATGACGACCGTCGTTTTTTGCTCTGGAACTCCGATGTCAAGTATTAAATTCGGTGGCTAAATTTGCTTGTATGATGATAGCCAGGCTGGGCCACGTTACCAAAGATCGTTAGTGATGAACTCAGACTCCCTCGATAGGGCATGTCAAATCATTAAGAGCATGACGAATATCGATATAACCTCAAAAATTTTCGAAATCCGTTTTCTCAGCGTCAATTAAGTTAACGGCGAAAAATCGAGCATTCGTCTTTGTAAAACTCATAGAGACAGAAATAGATGCTTGAATTTTACAATAAAAATGTTTCGTCCTTGAGAAATTGCGATTTTTAAATTTCGACTATCTCTCTCGCACTCGTGAGTCACGTGGTACGTTTTGGACATGTCCTTAAGGACGCCGAGAAAACGGATTTCGAAAATTTGTGAGGTTATGTCGATGTTCGTCATGCCCTTAAGATAGCTAAGCGTACGGTCTTATATACAGGTCTACAAACTGTAATGCTGGGTGCCACGAAAAAAACGTGTCGCTTAGCGAAGACGAATCACTAGTTGGCGCTGTAGTTCCGTCACCCGCACACCTAACCTGAATTACGACGAGCAACGGAGTGAACTGTTAGCATGTGTCCCAGAATCGCGCCGAAATTGTAGTTTTTTCGCTATTCCGGCAATAGATCAATT
>JAPYZJ010006481.1:0-13791 GCA_030522765.1 Ophioninae sp. B BG-2022a | reverse complement strand
TTGTTTGGGTTCGATCCGGACCCGGAATCGATGACGGATTTTTGATAATTTTTCTCGATGGGCGGTTGACCTTGAAATAGGGTTTAGAGGTCGTTCGAGTGATTTTTCACTTTAGTGGGTTGAGGGAAAAATAAAGTTGATATTTTTTTTTTGTTTTATTATGTGTTTAGGAGAATTTCGAAATTCTACTTTTTATGGGATTAATGTGGATTCGAGGTTGACTGGATTTTGACGTTAAAACCCGATCAGTGAGAAAATGACGATGTAGAATTTTTTTTTACTCATTTTTTTGGAAAATTCTCCAAGGGAAATGATTACCATTGATTTTTAACGTTGATTGGTGTGGTTTTTAACGACCTTTGGAACGACCTTTGAAATGACCTTTAAACGACCTCTTCGGAGGAAAAGGTCGAATACTCGGTCAACCTGTACATAAAAATGGAAATATATATTCTTGCAAGCAATTTTCATCAATCTTTCGTCGCGAAATTTCATTTTTTTCGAAACCCAAACTCAACGGTTCGGCAACCGATATAACGTCCGTAAAGTTGTACGGTCGTAACGATTCTCGGTAATCCGCAAAATCGTTCTCGTTGTTCAAACCGCAGTATCGACACGCGTTGACACCGTTTCAGGTGCAAAACGGTTATTGCGTTTATACAGCACGTGAATTTAAGTAGGAAATCGGCTGCTCGACACAAACACGTGGCTATGACTGAACACACGAATATATATCAACTTTTACGTGTGTACGGATTAAGCGCACGCGCGCGCCGTATAAATCGCGTATATGTCATGCGCCACATGTAGCGCGTAACTGGCAGAGGAGAATCGTGCTATTGCGCTCTGGCACGCATCTATCGTGCACCATTTACTATTTTATCTACAGGGTAGTTTTATCTACATGTACTTTCGGAGACATTGGAGTTTGAGGACCTGCCAGTCCGGACGAGTCTAATAAAAAAAATAAGATCGATCACTCGGGAATTAAACAAACCCAAACAAACCCAAGCATAGCAACAGCAAAACAAACAAACCCAAACATATAAACGTAAACCCAAACAAACCTAAACATAGCAACAGCAAAACAAACAAACTCAAACATAGCAACAGCAAAACAAGGAAACCCAAACATAGCAACAGCGAAACAAACAAACCCAAACATAGCAACAGCAAAACAAACAAACCCAAACGTAGCAATAGCGAAACAAGGAAACCCAAACATAGCAACAGCAAAACAAACAAACCCAAACATGGCAACAGCAAAACAAACAAACCCAAACATACAAACGTAAACCCAAACAAACCCAAACATAGCAACAGCAAAAACAAAACAAACCCAAACGAAGCACCAGCAAAACAAACAAACCCAAACATAGCAACAGCGAAACAAACAAACCCAAACATAGCAACAGCAAAACAAACAAACCCAAACATACAAACGTAAGCCCAAACAAACCCAAACATAGCAACAGCAAAGCAAACAAACCCAAACATACAAACGTAAGCCCAAACAAACCCAAACATAGCAACAGCAAAACAAAGAAACTCAAACACACAAACATATACTCAAGCAAACCCAAACATAAAAACTTAAACTCAAACTAACCCAAACATACAAACGTAAGTTCCAGCAAATCCAAGCATACAAATTTAAACCCAAGCAAACCCAAACATAGAAAAATAAATCCAAACAAACCCAAACATAGGACCATAAACCCAACCAAACGCAAACTTAAAATCGTAAACCTAAACAGCCCAAACGTTCGAACCCAAACCCAAACAAACCAAAAAAATACAAAACCAAAATCATCAAAACCAAGTAAAGAACCTAAAGAACAATTGTACCACGTACGTAACCTAGCTATTCCATAAAATACTCGCAATACAACACCTTGCCCTGAATATACACATATGTACCCCAATCATTCCAAAAAATCGTGACGGACCATCCAAGTGAAACGAAACGAGAAAGTTCCTTCTGGCCATGTAGAAACACGTATATACCTACGTATAACCATTTTTATACAAATATAATATATTGTTATGTAAAATAAGTACGCGACAACTGGTGTCGCATGTTGCAGGGACGTATTTTCTGGTGAATGTCGATACGCACACATGCATACGCAAATATATAAATACACGATGTATACACGTATTTACGATGGTAAAAAAACGAGCGGTTGGTGTCTTCCTTCAAAACCACCAATTTTTTTCATGCTAACGTTACGGAAACTCGGGTTCTCGACCATCTGGCCAATTGTTCTCCCATTGGTTTTTGGGATGTCGACTGCATTATTCAAAAGTCCAGGTCGGAGTTGACTTCTGGTTTCTCCCTTATGGTCCCCTTACGCGGTCTTTCCCCTTTTATTCGAACGTCAATGTTCCTTTTTTTCAATGTTTTTTCCTTGTTTTACCAACAATCGGTAACCCAAACAAACCCAAACAAAACCCAAACATACAAACGTGAACCCAAACAAACCCAAACATATGAACGTAAACCCAAACAAACCCAACCATGCAAACGAAAACCCAAACAAACCCAAACATAGACCCAGCAAAACAAACAAACCCAAACACACAAACATATACTTAAGAAAACCCAAACGGACAAAGATAAACCCAAACAAACCCAAACATACAACCGTTACTTCCAGCAAACCCAAGCATACAAATGTAAACCCAAACAAACCCAAACATAGCAACAGCAAAACAAACAAACCCAAACATATCACAAGCAAATCAAACAAACCCAAACACACAAACTTAAACCCAAACAAACCCAAACATACAACCGTAACTTTCTGCAAACCCAAGCATACAAATGTAAACCCAAACAAACCCAAACATAGAACCATAAACCGTTTTCGGAATTTTTCGTTTTTTTTTGCAGCGTCGCGAGGGATGAACCATCAGGCGTCGCTCACGACCAGACGGATCCACGTAACTTCCTCTTTACAGAATAATCGTCGGGGAAATTTTCACCCGGGAATTTACAGTTCACACGGAGCCTCTAGGCCGATTGCAGACATTACGACGTTTCTCCGTGGGAGGGACGAGACGAGAAAATGAGAGAGCCCCTCGCTCGCTTAGTGAATAACACAAAGCTTTCGAGCCTGTCATCGCGAAGTGGTGCAATCAGCAGTGACCGACTGAATATCGGTTCGAACAGCTTCGCGGTTTATCGTCGCGAAATTTTTCAAGCTTTTGACGCAGAAATTGAATTACTTGAATTTTATGGGGAATTTAGGGGAAAATTCAGTGTATTTTGCCGAGGAAATACGATGGTAATTGATTCGTTAAATCAATGTGTTTAACAAATAATATTTTGGAAATATATTTGGGTTTATTTGTTTGGGTTTGTTTGGGTTTGTTTACCGAGGAAATACGATGGTAATTGATTCATTGAATCAATGCGTTTAGCACATAATATTTGGGAAATATATTTGGGTATCCAAACTAACCCAAACAGAGGACATTTGGAAAATAAATTTGGGAATTCAAACAAACCCAAACAAACAGAGGTCATTTGGAAAATAAATTTGGGAATTAAAACAAACCCAAACAAACACGCAACGTTTGGGAAATACATTTGCGAACCCAAACACACAACATTTCGTGAATAAATTTGGGAACTCAAACAAAACCCAAATAAATACACAACATTTGAAAAATTCATTTTAAGAACCCAAACAAACCCAAACAAATACCCAAAATTTGGAAAATACGTTTGGGAACCCAAACAAACACACAACATTTGAAAAATACATTTAGAAACCCAAAAAAAAACACAACATTTGGGAAATAAATTTGAGAACCCAAATAAACCCAAACAAAGACACAACATTTGGAAAATACGTGCAGATCGATATCTGGGTTTGTTTGGGTTGTATTTTTCTATTTTCAGACTCACTGTATTTTTCTCCTTTCAGACTAAAAAAAAATATAGATATACCGTTGTCTAGTCAATTCGCTAGGACTACCTTAATAAAAAAAAAAACATTTGAGATTATGTCGATCTTGTACCTTGTGACCGCGAAAGTAACGGCGAGCCGATTATTCTCAGGGAATTAAAAAAAAAAAGAAAAAAAAAAAAAAAAAAAAAAAAAAAAAAAAAAAAAAAAAAAAAAAAAAACGAAAAAAAAAACGAAAAAAAACGAAAGCAAAAACGAAAAAAAAACAGAAGAGAGAGACGCAGCATTTCCGATTTCGTCTCCATCCGGTCTGAACGCTAAATTCAGCAGCAAACGACGAGGGGGGGGTTAATACGAAGCATAAACGTCAGAAAAATAAATACACGTGTATACATATACGTGTATTAATGTTGTGGTTTGTGAGGAGGCCCTCATGAGGTAAAAGTCAAACACCTTCCGACTCTCATCCAGCTAACGACTTTTTAAGTGATTTTCCACCAGGAAAGTTTTGTATCCCGCGTACCTTATGACGAGACAGCTATTCGAATATATACCACCCCACCATCCCATATTTCTCTCTGGTCTAACCCGATTTTAATTTGAGTCCTCTGGCGCTACGTAACCGCAAACGGCGTTCAACCACATTTGGGAACGTTAAGGCCTAACAGATCGACTCAGTCAGCTCTCTGTCTCCCTCACTCTCTTTTTTGAGCAAATTTTCAAATAATGGGCGTTGCCTCGTATTATTATTATCATTATTATTTTTATAATAATTATTTTATTTTTATTTTTCATTATTATTATTATTTTTCATTATTATTATTATTATTATTCAATTATTATTATTTTACTTTGCGATGTATCAATTTTTTATTTTTTTCGTAAATTATAATTAAGCAATAAATAACAATGACTTTTTAATATATTTGTAATTAATTAATTATTTTTTTAATTTTATAGTTATTTTCTACATGAATGTAATTTTTTTCTGCAAAGAGCAATCTTTTTCCTTTAAGAAACTCGTATTGAAAAAAATGTTCCCATAATTTTTACCCACGCTATATTTTTTTGAAAAAAAAGAATAAAAATATTTTTGCCGCGAGTTTTTCAATATTTGATGAAAAAAAAAATATAAAAAATATGAAAAATGAAAAAATGATTATTTGCCCTTGAAAAGTATATTCCAAAGATAAAGCATGAATTTTTTGAGATTTTTTCATAAGTAATTGTGGGTGTGGTAGAACGAAGACAAAAACGACCCAGGTTCACGGGATTGAGTTGCCTCGATTGAGACTCCTTCGGAAGGCTCGTTTGGACGCGATTTATTCGTTTCGAGACTTCAAAGCTACCGAAATCGTCGGTTTAATCGAAATCGATTATCGTAACGATTATTGATGTTTTTAGAGGTACTCCAGTATTAAGGAGTATTAGGATTCGGAAGAACGAAAAAAAAAAAAGGAAGAGAAAACCGGTGCATTTTACATATAACGGGAAACGACGGTTGGGGTCCGTTGCGTTTTGCAACTTTTTGAATTTTCAATTTGTGATTTCGGAGCACGCGAATTATGCTAATTTTCAACGTATTCGAATCGACACTTCGATAATTGTGAGGTTATTTATTCGAAGGCTTTTTGCGAGGACTGGCATGTCCCAGAGTCGTTGATTCGTCGAACCAATTTTCGGGCAATTGGCTCGACAAAAAAAAAAAAAAGAAAAAAAGCCAGACGTTGCTTCGATATAACGGATTCGTTATGACCTTGAAAAATCGAGTCTCAAAGATCATTCGAGCATATTCTATCGGTCACAATTATCGTTGTTTATGAACGTATGTATAACGATTATCTTGTTCCAATCTTCGAGAATTATTGCATGATTATTTACCATCTTTCAAACTTGTTCTCCTTTTTTTTTTTTATTTTTTCTTGTTTTTTTTGAAACCTGATTTTTCAACCACTCATCTTCGAAACGTCGTTTCTCTTCACGTTTCACGATAAGATACTTCTCGTACTCCACGATCGTTCGAAACCGATTGCTAAATTCGGTAGAAGCAATTTTGCGATGGAAGGGACGATAACAGCTGCAATAACGAGGAACTGGACTATTCTTGGTTCTCGGTTTCTACGGAGACCGAGGGGGAGCAAAAGTTTGTTTGGCTTAAAGAAAACATTTTTTTTTATAGTGAAAAATACTTAAAAAAAAAGAAAATGAATTTTATTATTAAATAATATAAGGTAATGAGAAAGCATCCTTCGCAGTTAAAAAAAAAACAGTTACTTTTTATCAAAAGTCCACGATTTTACAAAAAAAAGACGTTAAATGAATTTTGTAATTTTTTTTGTCCTCAAATTAATTCGAATTTTTATTGAAGGTTAAATATCTCGAGGCAAAAGTGAGTAAGGTCAAATTTGGGCTTGAAATTTCCGTCATTTCGAGAATTTCGGAAGTTAAAAAATAAAAGAGAATTTTGTAGGGAAGTGAAGAAAAAAAAGAAAATTTTTAACTCGAAAAAGAAAACGGAATTTTTAAAGTTAAAAAAGAAAAACAAATTTTCTACATAAAAAATAGAACTATTTTTGAAAAAAGGTTCAAACTATTTTTCAAAATATAATTCCTAACTATTTTTCGAAAAAAGGCTTTTAAAATCGAACTTTTCCAGAGATTACAAATTGGAAATTTTCAAGGGGGGAAAAACGAGAGAAAAGGAGGTTTTTAAACCGGGATGGATATTGAAAGACGAGGACAGAGGGAGGAAGAGACCGGTCGAGGATTTCAATAAAATAGCGTCGTGTAATAATGTAATAAGGACGGATGGCAAATTTATCTGTCGATTGAGTAGCAGCAGGTGGATGTTGTTGAAGAGGTACGAGGTTGGGTGGATTGCTCGGGCTCACGCACGACGGATAATACGGCGTACGATGCACGCGCCGTGCCAACTAATATTCGGTGAATTTCTATATCCCGTTGTTTACGACGGTGCAATAGCAATATAATCATCATTCGGGAGGTGATTTTGCGACGAGCCAAAGGAGCCGCTGCGCACGACCAATCGGTGCCAATTCCTTCTTTTTTTTTTTGTCTTCCTTTTTTTTTCTTTTATTTTCCATCCTTCTTTCGATTCTCGTGGCTGCCAATACCGAGGAGCTACCGTTCGGCTACCGTTTTTCCTGGGTTTCTTCGGGTACGCGGATACATACGAGCATACGCGGAAAAAAAATATATACAGGGTGTCCAAAAAGCCAACGACGAGATCAACGATTAAAGGCCGGATCCAAGCCGGATCCAAGCCGAATTTTTCTGTTTTTTTCGTATTTTCGAAATTAACTTGAATATTACGATTTTCTGTTCCCCCTTAAAGCGATGAATTTTTTCTAATCGCGATTTATCATCTCTGGTTATCTCGGAAAGTAGGATTTTACCTTTATATTTCTGCAGAAAGTTTATCGTTTTTGAAAATGATTTTTATGATTTTTATTATTGTTAAATCATTTTTTATGATTTTTTATTATTGAAAAAAAAAATTTTACGATTTTTTATTATTTTGAAATAATTTATCATATTTTTTTTTTATTTGAAACGAATTTTACTTTTATTTTACTTTGTTTAACTATATATGTACAAAAACATATATGAGTACATATTTCTTTTTTTTATTGTTATTTCATGACGTTTATGGAGCGCCGGATCGCCCATTACCTTACGACGAAACGGCCCCCGCAATCGTTCCTTTTTATTGCCCTTTTTCTCGAACTGCATTTTACAGTTGCAATTCTTTTTTTTCACGGTGACTGGACGATTTTTTTTTGTTATTAGTTAATAACAAACAATGAGGTATTAATATTTTTTCGAGTGACTAGAGAGGACGAGAATGGGTAGAGATGCGAGCGCGATTAACGTGCGTGCGAAAAATCGATCGAAATACGGATACCCGGTATTTCTATCCTAACCGAGGGATACACGAGGAGCCATAAAGTGTGGCAAAACTGTGTGTAAAACGTAAAGTCAACCCTCTACGACGCGAAGCTCCCGTTTTGAGAATTTTTTTTCGTGGAATTGGATAGGTCTACGAATAATAAAAAAAAAATAACAATCATTAAATAACATTAATAAAAAAAAGTGTAATTATATGAAATGAAATAAAATGAATGAATTTAAATAATTAATCAGTATTAATAACAATATTGATACTACTAATATAATCATTAATATATTTCATAATATAATAAAAACAATAATAATATCGATGATAATAAAGAACAATGGTTAATAATATTTAAAAAAAAAGTATATAATTATATGGATCGAAATAAAATTAATTAATATGAATATTTAATATTAAGTGATAATATTAAATAGTAATAATAATAATAATCATTTCATTTTATATGATCGATATTACAATAATATTAGCAGTATTAATATAATCATTAATAACAATTTTCTTTATTTTTTATATAAGAGTTATATAAACGTTATATAAACAACAATGGTTAATAATATTGAAAAAAATTATACCCAATTATATGTATCGAAATAAAATAAATTAATATGAATATTTAATAGTAAATAATAATAATTTCATTTTATATGATCAATATTACGATAATATTAGTACTATTAATGCAATAATTAATAACAATTATCTTTATTTTTTATACAAGAGTTAATATGAATTTTAAACAGTTTTTAATAAATTCGTAATTATTACGATTATTATAAATCGCAATTGTACTACTAACGCAGAATAACATCGAGGTGCGTCGACACTATCGATTTAACGATAAATTTCCGCAGGTCCGCATATAACTGGCGGGAGAAACGATGATCGCGAGTCGAACAGAGTCCTCGCAGGACATGTGCGAGAAAACACATGTGCAGCGAGGACAATTACGATTTTCTAGGAAAGAGCTTGCGGGCTGCCAATTGCGAAGAGAAAGAGAGAGAAAGAGAGAGAAAGAGAGAGAAAGAGAGAGAAAGGTTTTATTGCATCAGGCCAAGTGTGCGGTTGTTTCGAATTGCGATAGGACAAAAGTTAAGAGTGACGACATTGCGGCAACCTGACAACGTATCAGTAAACGAAGAGGGCCCAAAGTCCCAGTAAACCTTCGCAATCGTTGGCACTCCTCGGAATAATTTTTATTAGAGAAATCGTGACGATATCGGGATCCCAAGATCGCGCAGGTTTCCTGTCATCGACGCACCAAGCCCTGCGCAACCTGCGCACAATTAAATCGATAAACGTATACAGCGAAAATTTACGACCAACCGATTGACCAACGATCGGTGAACGTCACCGATCCGATCCATGCTTCCCACGCACTCCGATCATTTTTTATCGTAGATTCATAACTTTCTTATTGGACGTTCAAACCGTTTTCCAAAAATCGTGGGGGAGAAGACACAATTTGAAAATTGCTGTTTTTAAATAAATGGGTGGAAAATTCACTTTTGGACACAGAAGGTTTTTTTTTTTACTCTGGAATAGTTTTGAGGCTTTGTACAATTGAACGTTTTTAGCTGATTATGAATGTCAGCGAATTTTTGGTGAAAATTTTGCACCACAGCAAAAAAATCGTGTTTTTAGCAGTTTATTAGGTTTTTTTTCAGGGAAATTTTGGGGTTTGGGGAAAATGAATGGTTGATTTGTGTTTAGGGGATAAAATTACATGGAAATGGACTAATGAAAAAATATTAAAAATCTAAAATTTTGTTGGATTTTTGGGGAAAATGAGTTTTTTTACTAAATCATCGATAACTTTTTTTCTTTTGGAATTTGGCAATCTAGCTATGATTTTTCGATTTTTGGCAGAATTTCAAAGTTGGACTATCGATTTTTGCCAATTTTTCCATACATACCCCTTTGCCTCTTTTTTAGCGATTTTTCAAATGAACTTTCCGGGAGAACTATAAGAGATATCGATCTGATTCCAACGCCATTATTTAAGTCAGGCAAAAACCTTTTCCAAACACCCTAAATAAACCTCAATAGCATATAAGAAGCCCACTCTACAACCTCTTGAAATCTCGTGATTTTTCAGATTTCGGAAAAGTGGCCGGGGAAGTCGAAGAAATTTTTTTTCCGTTTTTCCACTCTTTAAAGGATCTATTTGATCGCAAATTTTCCGCTGATTATGAATATGCCCGATATTTTGCCAAAAGTACAAAATTATACTTGAAAAATCCAAAAAACCTTTCTCGAATATTTCTTTGACATTTTTGACAACCGCCCATTTCCGTCATGGGACACCCTGTAAATTACTGAAAGGTTTACTGTGTTCAATTATGTTTTCCCCTTCGTAAAAAATGATCGAAAATATCGTCTTTTTAGTTTTAAAAAATAAAATAAAAAAAAAATTTTTAATGGATTTTCCCCGATTCTTTTTGAGCTGGAATTTCACTCTTTTTTTTCGTCTCTTCTCTCGCTTATCATACCGGCTCGCCGGACCAAACTCGAATGCTTAATTTCTTTTGTGGGCATATCCTGGTAGGGCTGCGAACATCAGTGAGTATCCATGCAAAAGAGGCCTCTCGTGGCTTGATAAAAGTAAACGAGCTTGCGCTACCTACATAATTCTTGTTCGGGACGAGTTCGCATACGTTTTATACGGGCAAAGTACCAATACCGGAGAGAGGATACGAGAGCGTGTGCTACGGCTGTTGATTGCGAGAGAAAGAGATCTTTGCTGGAGAACGGTTAGCGTAGGCGTCGTCCTCGCGAATTTATAAGTAACTTGCGCGTGGTCCTTTCGTTTTCTCTCACGTCTCATCCCCCCTCCCCCCTCTCTCTCTCTCTTTCTCTTTTTCTCTCTTGCTTTTTCTCGAGTGACACACACTCGCATTTATATTCGAAAAAAGGCACCGAGAGAAACGCTCGCGTTGCCGGTAGCCCGTTCGTTCGCGAGACGATTTATTATCTCCTTATTTCCCACTCGGGAGAACCATTTCAACTTATTCACCGACCTATACTTCCTATACATCTGGTCTTCCTTCCTATATGGAATCACGAAACGTATCGCGGTCCTCCCAAGGAACGGAATTGTCGAAGGTTATAGTACACGAATAAACCCAAACAAACCCAAACAGTTCTTAGTAATTATTGGGGCAAATGAAACAAAACGAACGGAATTAGAGAACGAACCCAAACGAATTTAAATCGAAACAAACCCAAACGAATTTAAATCGAAACAAACCCAAGCGAATTTAGATAGAAACAAACCCAAGCGAATTTAAATCGAAACAAACCCAAATGAATTTAAATCGAAACAAACCCAAGCGAATTTAAATCGAAATAAACCCAAGCGAATTTAAATCGAAACAAACCCAAACGAATTTAAAACGAAACAAACCCAAGCGAATTTAAATCGAAACAAGCCGAAACGAATTTAAAACGAAAAAAACCCAAACGAATTTAAATCGAAACAAACCCAAGCGAATTTAAATCGAAACAAACCCAAACGAATTTAAATTCAAACAAACCCAAACAAACCCAAACAAACCCAAGCGAATTTAAATCGAAACAAACCCAAGCGATTTTAAATCGAAACAAACCCAAACGAATTTGAATCGAAACAAACCCAAGCGATTTTAAATCGAAACAAACCCAAGCGAATTTAAATCGAAACAAACCCAAACGAATTTAAAACCAAAAAAACCCAAACGAATTAAAATCGAAATAAACCCAAGCGAATTTAAATCGAAACAAACCCAAACGAATTTAAATCGAAACAAACCCAAACGAATTTAAATCGAAACAAACCCAAGCGAATTTAAATCGAAACAAACCCCAACGAATTTAAATCGAAACAAGCCGAAACGAATTTAAATCGAAACAAACCCAAGCGATTTTAAATCGAAACAAACCCAAACGAATTTAAATCGAAACAAACCCAAACCGAAATCGAAACAAATCGAAATCGAAACAAGCCCAAATCGAGATAAACACAAACTCAAACAAACCCAAACGAACGGAATGATCAAATATATCGTAGTCCTCGAACGAACCCAAACAAATCAAACGATCTTTTCGTTTCGTTCCCATCTTCTCTCCGAAACCAAAAAAAAGACACTGTCCAAACCAATAATCGAATCTTCACAATTTCCGCATTTTCCGAGCTCCAATTGCGCAACGAACCTCCAAATATCCAGTTCTCTTCTTTTTCTCCTCTCCTGCGTCTCGTAAACCCGATTCGAAAAACGTCTCGGTTTGATCGTCACGGTATTGCTAAATTTCACTCGATTCACGCACTTGACCGCTTTTTTCTTTTCGTTTTTTTTTCTCTTTTTTTTTCTTCGTTTTTTTTTTTTCATCAAATCCGCACCCGTTCTCGGCGTAAACGGCTCACCGTAGAGCCATTATGAGTATGGCCCAATCGGTAATCGATATTAACGCTAATTCGTATGTATTTTTTTTTTCGATCGACTCGTCCACTTTGCTCTGGCACTTTGACTCGACGCGAGAGCAGCCCCTGATACCTCAAAAATCCCCCCTCTCCCTCCCCTCCCCTCCGAGCCACCCGCCCGTTTCAGCCTTTTCTCTTTCGTGAAACGTTGGAGTCGGTACGTTTGATCTTGATCGTGTCGAGTCTTCCTCGCGTCTCAATCGAGCCGCTCGAGATACTAAAGCACTGACAGCAGCCGATATACAAGTCTCTCGAGATATCTCGTAATATATATATATATTTTCTATCGGTCGCGCGCGACCAACCGACCGCCACCACCGTTATCCGATTCTATCGCGTTTGGCCCAATCGCCTCCTGGAACCCCGATAAATCCGTCGTTTAACGTTTCCACGTTGCGAATTAACATGCAGATATATTTATTTATTTATATGTGTATATATATATAAATGTGGATATAGATAAATATCGTTCAATGTTTTCGAAAAAAAAAAAAGGTTTCGAACTCCTACGCACTAATACGTGCAACGACCATTTCGCTTTTCATTTTTTTTTATGGTTTAGTCGCTTTAGAGTCTTATCTGGGCTATGTAGATAATCGATACTTTGCCTTGTCAAAGTTTATTAGAGTTATGTTTTTATATATTTATTTGTATATATTTGTATATGTATTTGTGTGTATGTTTATGTACGTTTGGGGATATGTTTATGTAGATAAAGAGAGTGAATGGTAATTCGAGGTATTCCTTGAAAGGGGTAATTCCAGGGGTCGTTTGAATCACATTAGACCCCGTGGAACGGAGGTCAGAATCGAACAGTTTCTCCTTTGGTTATCGCGATATTTTTTTTTTTAGTTTTGTCACTGAAAATAAATAATTAAAGAAGAATACTGTGAGGGAAGATTCAAGAGATACTGTTCTGGAAACTGAGGAATTAAGAGGTAGGTATTCGAATGAATCTGGGATCAATGAATGATGACGTTTGAAAAAAAGAAAAATGTGTACCCCAAATTTGTATTTTGGAAATAAAAGATTCGCTATTAAAAATAGTTCTTAATGTCATCATCAAAAGAAAAAAATTAGCTTTTAAAATACGAGTTTCGATCGAACGTTTTAAAAAAAAGTATTTCCTATTTTTAAATTATTTGTTCGTGATGAAAATAGTAAAAATGAATCATTAAAATAAACGTCGATTTCCTGTTGACGGTACTCGACGCGATCCGAAAGGCTTCTGGAACGACCCCCTTGTTCAAGGTCGAATTACCGATCGCTCGGTTTACGCGCAAATGGCTTAGGTCTAGGGCATGTAAATATCGGACGGTTTTTAATTCCGATACTGATTTCCGATATTAGATCTCAATATCGGAATTCCGATATTAATATCTCTCTCTCTCTCTACATAACTTAATATGAGTTTTCTGCTTTATTTAATAAAATATTAACTTCTGTTGACGATTTTATTTCTCGAAATGAAAATGGAC
>JAPYZJ010006480.1:0-10129 GCA_030522765.1 Ophioninae sp. B BG-2022a | reverse complement strand
TATTTATTTTCTAACTAGCTGAAGGAATTAACTGCAAATTACTCTCTTTCTTATTTATTTTTTGCTGCAAACTCCAACACAGTGTTGCGAGAACGATGGTGGCGTCCGAATTAACAACAGAAAACACTGCCATATCTTGGCAAAGTTAGTAATATTTCACTGGGCCATCTCTCCTCCATGGTCATCTGTCCTCAAATTACCCTATATGAGAATTATGAAAAGACCGATCGTGTGGTAAGATGCCTGCCTTCTGCTTTCAGCGCGTGATGTGTGGCTGGAAAGGATCATTGGTCCAACTATTACATATTCGAAATCCACCTATTGGCAATTTTTATGCAAATACTTGGCCACGTGTAGTCAGAAAAAGTATCACTGATTCAGTTGTCAAACTTTTCATCATCGCGGGTACTCGGTCATTATCATATTGGAAACAACCGCGGTGGAAGAGGTTCAACTTTCGAGGAATTTTCTCTTCATTGAAACATTTTTGGCTATAATCTTACGAAGTTATGTGTTCCGACGAAATTGCCAGTAACTTTCGGGCAGCTCGGGAGTTTGAAGCATCCCCTTTTTCGTATATATTAAAAACAAATTTAAAAAATCGACTATGGGTGGGTCCAAAAGATGGAATCGATGTAGTCGGGCTTGAACAATTCTGTGTCGATAAGACGAACTAATGACCTGCGGCATCGTATACCAAATATCGTTGACAGAGACGGGAAGAGGACTCCTATCATAGTCGTATTCATGGTCCAATGTCTTTTCGCGAATCGGGTGTTCACATCTGCTATAGGACTAAGTTCGTTTCTGAGAAGAGTCACCCAAAGCTTTGCTGGTGCCTTTTCTTACTCCCTATCTCTTTCACTCTGACAGAAGACCCCGGATATCCGGACGAGGTTTTGGAGCTTCTGAAGTTTATCGAGCCTCCGACTGTTCTGAGAACGTTTTGTGCCCAATTTGGAAACACGTGCTCTCACACGATTTGCACCATTGACATTTTTCTTCCATTCGATTCGTTTCAATTGGAATTATTCAGGGGTTCAAAAAAGAGATTGTTTTCTCGGCAGAAATGTCAGGTCGTTGGTGATGAAATTTTGCAAGCGATGCTAACGTTATAGGATGGCAATGGAATTTCTTTTAGCCTTTTTAGAAGACCATTGGCAATTTTAGTAACCAGAAAATGAAAATAAGTAAATGGGAGGATCGTCGAATATGCATGGAAATTGTATGGTGTATCGTCCTTTTCCCTCTTTTTCACTATCCAATTCTCCATTTCTCCCTTCCTATACACGTGGCTCATGATACGACTTCCAAACTAATTTCAGGCGTTCCTCTATATGTTCGCGGTATAGATCGTAAAATGGCGAGAGGAAGGTCCGGAGAAATCCGTGCCAGAGGGCGCGTGGGGCCATAATACATGAGAAGATCGAAGCGATAGATATTTACCATAATCGAAATGTTTCACCTACGAGATCGCAACTGACTCCGCTGCTTC
The DNA here is from genome assembly GCA_030522765.1 of Ophioninae sp. B BG-2022a. Taxonomy (NCBI): domain Eukaryota; kingdom Metazoa; phylum Arthropoda; class Insecta; order Hymenoptera; family Ichneumonidae; species Ophioninae sp. B BG-2022a. The sequence continues at coordinate 8,634 of JAPYZJ010006480.1, read as the reverse complement.
TTTTTTCATCAAATATTTACAACTCGTATAATTCAACGAGACTCTCGGGGAATTTTCTGTTTTTGCCTCTTTCACCACCGATTTTTTTCACGTTGGGGGAATCAAGGATCCCGTCATAATAAAAAAAAACTGTTTCCTTTTTCTCGCTTTCATTGCGTTGAATTATTTAGCTACCTTGCAAATAGGATTTTTTACCTAAGATCTAGCAGAGTTGGAATCTCCTCCCATGAACGTGATTATTTTTCTATTTTTAGTCCTTGAAAAGTCCTTATGAAAAAGACCAGCCTCCAAAATCGATCACAACAGAATCATGAATAATTTAATGAAAATACTCCTTGAATTGAATTAATAATCTTCAATGCTATAATGGAAATATAAATTAATTGAATTAATATGAATTGACCTCTATTCCTTCAAGCTCCATCATTCCCGACCTGCATCCTCAATCTTTCCACCTTGCGTCGTTAAATTTTTTATCCTTGAGACTTCCTCCATAGCGAAAAACACCAGCACTAACTTGTCGTTTTGCAATTGGTCCCAATGGCAACCTGGGACATACAACTATTAGAACACACCGAATCTTCATTTGTCCAAAGACAAACAAAATTATCGCATATTAAACTCTTTCAAGTAATAAAAAATTTTGATTATTGTCAATCAATCAATTTTCAAGCTTGAGCGATTCAAGATTTCTTAATGAATTAAGTGATTTCAATCATTAAGAAATTATAAAAATTGTTGATTTTTCAAAATCCAAACAAATCAGCTGTGAATCATTGGATTTATGACTACATTAGATCGCTAACGAATCAATAAAACGTCTGTAATGAAACACAAAATACCCGGTAGTGAAAATCCACAAAAATGTTCGTATCGAAACACCCTCATTGACTATTAAGTTATCGTTGATTCCTCGAACAATAAATTATCATTGAAGTCAACTGATTTTATGGGCTGTCATCTGGTATGCAAAACATGCGTATAAATTTTTTTTCCGTCGGTCTAATGGATCGATGAATTTTTATAAACATTATTACGAGCATGTTATCACTATAGGCGACAATAATAACCGTCGCAGATTTACGAGCATCCCGGACAATCAGACGCGTGCGAAAAGTTCAGGGGTCATCGCGTTTACTGGAAAAATCATCTTTCAATCGTGGATCACAGCTTGAGAGGAAATGTATTCGCGTTTGCATAGATACGAATTAAGCAGTGGTCTTCTGAATTTGAAATTCTAGCGCTCGAATGGCAGGAATCGCCAAGAATCTTTTCAGTATATTACCATCACATATTACCCTTTGCTATTCATCTACTATCGCAATTTTCCACATTCTGCCAGGACTGGACTGTCCAGAATACAATATAGATTACGAGCTGAAATAGATGCTCGCAGATGACACCCATATGCACGTAGGAGAAATACGGTAAAAACGACATATACGGGTAAAACGACAAACCAGCTGTTTTTCAAATCGGGAGGCTTTTATCGTTATTTTAGCAATCCTTTGCTCAATGGGTTGCTTCAATTGTCAATTAATGAACTGTCAAAATACTGTCATTACAAGAGCAGTTGTAAAATAACAAATAGTTGATTTGTGCAAAATTTCTATATCTATGATATGTACTACTAAACTACGTCATTTTGTTCGTACAGTATGGACAAAATGGTTTTTCACCGATCTCCATTCAAGACTGTATTTTTTTTAAGTACGTGTTATAAGGGTTGATATTGCTTATTTATTACATAGTTCAATAATTAAGGGTTGTGCTTATCGAATTTTACGGTTCTGGATGTAAAAATAAGTAAGTTATGAAAAAAATAGAAAACAGTATGTTGTTTTAAACGTACTTCCCCTATGTAAAGAAATAAATTAATTAAATGAAGTTTAGCGTTGAAAAGGGACTCGGAGGGTGTCAAAGGGACATTTTGTCAAAGTAATCATCACGAATACAACCAAAATGGATTTTCCGCCTGTCTACAGAACTATCATTTTTTTTTCTACGAAATGAACTGTTTTTGCAGTGTTTGCACATTAAGTTTCGTCGCAGCAGGCAAAAGAAACTGACATAGTGCGCCAACGAATAAAATATAAGCATGCACCGAGGCTTCCAGATTTTTTAATCAAATTTTCGTTACAGTGGGTCTGATCATACCTGGGTGGGTAAAACATTGAGAAAGTTGAACCATAGAATATTCAAGATCCTCAAAGAACCTCTGAGACCTATTTGCTCCAGTTGATGATCAAATTGATGATCAATTGATTATTCGAAAAGAAAAACAGACTAGGAATTAATGACCAAAAAAAAGACCGAAATGACTAATTGATGAACAAAAAAAAATATTATAAAATCAGACTCATCTCAAGTTGATCACCAAATTGATGACCAATTGCTAACTAAAATAGAAGACCAAAACGATCTCTGGGACCCATCACCTCAGTTGATAAATTCACATTCGAATGTTGTTTTTTCATCAACACAGGTACGGCTGATCTTTTCTTTTGGACGATCGATAGTTCTACCGTATGATCAACGTTCTTGCTCTTCACTCACCTCTCATGTCTATGCAAAGGAACTGTTCGATGGATCAATCAGCCTTTCAGCCCCCTCTCTTCGCCTGGTACCTCGGACCAGTCTCGTGACGTCGCGAGTTATCGTTCAGATTAGGTAATATCGAATGACAGCACAGCTCACGGTTATCCGCGGAGGGTTTTGCAGGAGCGAGTTTCGCGATCGAGAGCTCGAGTACAAATGAAAACAAACGCGATGGTCTTCCCGTCCCTAGATGGAGGAACGACATTTCGCGCTTAATAACGGGATAGGTCCTTTGAGGGTTTCCTCGGAGGTGTTCAGAGGGGAACCGTCGAGCGAAAAAAAAAAACAAAAATCAAAAGCCTGGCGCACCGACGAGACCAAAGCGGTGGTGCTTTCCAATCGTGTGCTCGGGCAAGAGCTCGTAACCCTTTTTTTTTTGCACGCGCGCCATCCAAGCTACCTCGGTCTCTGGCAGGTCATAAAGCAGTTTCGCGGCGTGTCGAGTGGCCTTTTGGTATCGACGAAGCGAACGAAGAAGCGGTACAACGTAAGGGAGAAGGGCGAGTTGGAGAAGTTTCTTCTTCGAAGTACAAATACTCTTCGAGGCCTTGGATAGTCGTATTTTTTTGCTGCTATCCCCCCGGCGAAACGGTATCTCGTCTTGCGCTCTCGGAACCATTCCGGGTTGCCGGAAGGGTCAACGACAATAGGCGGAGAGAATAGCTCGTTTTTGCTCCGGTTTTTCAAGTTCCACGCTACGAAATTCCGCATCCCGAAGATCGCTCGGGGTACCCAAGAGGAAGGAAAAAAACAACGGCAAAAAATGGCCAGGTAACGGACCAGTGGCTACCACGTGTGAACGACACCAAGCGGTTTCCTCTCGACCGTTTTTTCTCACTCTCTCTTGTTCCCTCCGAGAAGAAAACGCACCGGGATCATCCTGGTTCAATCCAAGCCTGGACCTCGTGGCTACGCGCATCATTCTACGATAAACGTCGTTTTTAACTCTCCCTAGGAAGCTCCCGCTTACGGTGAATAGCGTTTTTTAAAAGTCTTCGGTATATACGCACAAACTTAATGCACATCAAAATATTCCGGAGGCTCGATCGCTTCCACAAGCAGAGAAGCCACGTGATTTACGATCATCTTCGACAAATAATGAATATACGTAGAAGGCGACGTCTAATTTAGCACAGTTCGAGTAAACGACGAAAGCACTGAGCCGAGCGTTGTTTCGAACTCGTCGTACGGAATGTTTAGAGTTTGGTACATGTGCAAGAGAAAGGTATTGGAGTAGTTCATATTCTTGAAGCGGGGGCAAAGTATCGACATGGAATATGCATGAAGACACTTGTCGAGACGTTTGACCACCCTGGCGAGTCAGAATGTCTCTCTTTATCCTTCTCTCTCTGTCCCGTGGGTATCTCTTTCTCTCTCTTAGGCAACGAAAGTGAATAACGAGACAGTCCATGGCGAACATAATAAACCTGCGATTATGTTTGTCTGTGATGAGTCGAGCGTCGTTACGGATGCACTTTCCTTTCCCACTCTCCTTTTTATAAGTTTTATTATTTTCATCATTTTAATCATTTTAATATTTTAATAATTTTAATAATTTTAATATTTTTTAGAATTTTTATGATTTGAATATATTTTATAACTTTTGTAATTCTTATAATTTTTTGAATAATCGTTTCAATAAATTATTAGATTCGAAATAAAAGATTATCCCTCTTACGGTTGAACCCTTCCGTTCCAAATGTTTTCCAGAGCGCATCGAATGCGCACAAATCCGTGACCAACGGTCATTTCCTATTGCACATGCCGAAAGAAATCACCACCCGAACCGTCAGATTGAATTGCTAATGTGAGAAATGGACCGTCGATTTTTTTCCCCATAATACGATCATGAATCTCGATCACTGTTTTGTTGAAACGTTACGTCGCTTTCGATCTCATTTAATTACGTTACGTCTTCCGTGTTCGCCTTCTCAATTTTTTTTTGGAAATTGTGAAAGAATTCGTCAACATGAGTTAACTTGCTCTCTCAGCTTAACGATACACACAATTGATATTCCAGCGCAAATTTTTTATGAAACTTTCAAGTCCAACGTCTACACGTACCTTGGTCCATTTTTGCCGCATTAACATCCGACGTAACATTACGCACAGACCCGCACAACGCCTGAAAAAAAAATGGGTTTCGCATTAAAGTTTCCATCGAATAAATTACTGATGGTTCTGCACAGAGATAAATATGTCACCTTGGTTTTTATTGATAGCCACGTTCAACCCCGTATCGATACATCATTGGGTGTATTGCGTGCGTAATTTGCAGATTTGTGTCGTTATCGGGTTACACGTTTCGTGTACGTAACCGCGGTGGAATAAATTCTAGTAGATCTGACAAGACAAGGACCCGGTTACGTTCTGTATTACACGTATGTGCATACGTACGAAGAGAGAGAGAGAGAGGGAGAGCGAGAAAGAGGGAAAGAGAAAGCTATATATATATGTATATATAGGCTACATGAAGCTTTGTAGCGGACCGCAAGTTTAGGGCATAATCGCCGCCCCATAAAAGTGTACGATGCGTTTTTAAAGAGTGCTTCTGTTGAGTAATAAACAGAAGCAAACGACTGTTGCTCGCAAGCCACTGGCTGCCTCTTTTCTGCCCCTCGGTCTGTCTCTTTCCCTCCTCGTCCTCTTTGGGTTCTTCGCTCTCTTTTGCTAGCTCCCCACAATCACGGACTATCCCGCCAAATCGCTTCCTCTCTTTCCATTTCCTTGCACCGTTCTTCTCGCAGCCATTAGACAGCGTAGGGTGCCATTTTCCCCAGTACAAATCGTTTTCTTTGTCTGTTATTTAAATCACTCTCGCCTCTCGCAGATGTTCGCCCCTCCCTAGTGGTTCACTTCCTGCCGCGTAATCAAATTTGCAAATCTAGGGAAAATCAAGATGAAAAGGGAATCAAGGCTGGAAAACGTTTTCCAATCGCCCACATTTTCGAATTTTCAACCTTCATATTGGATTTAATTGATATGGAGGTTCAATATGTTTGCGAAATAGGGAAAGCAACTTTTTATAGAATTTTCGTTTTTTATCGAAAAGTTTTCTTTATGGTAGAGGTGAAGGATAATTTGTTGAATATTGTAAATAATACATGGGATGACATGATTGTAATAAAATCTAACGGGATGATATTTTTTTAATTGCCATCTTATTTAATTAAGAATGAGATAATAATTGGAATAACAATTAAGATACTGAATAGAATTATAATATAATGATCGATATTATTATTTTTATATATCATAATAATAATTATTATTATTTATCGTTAGCAATATTTGGCTTGCGACAAAAAATGCGTTGTTGAAATAGGTGCATAAATAAGAGGTATTACTGAGTGGGCAAGGTGAATTATATTCAAAAAGTTATTACGGTGAGACATTCGTTTTGCATTTTGAGTCCTGGTACTTTCGAGCAGCGGAGCGGCCATGAGCCAGGGAATCCCATGGGCGTTTCGTGAGAACGAGAGAGTGAGAGAGAGAGGGTACAATGAGGAAAGGCCATATCCTAAGGGGCACAAAAAATGGTGTCGTTTCCACTTCGGCGGGGAAAAATGTATTCCCAAGAGAATCCCGTAATCGAAATTTGCAAAAATTCATTTCATACCATAAATGACCATTTTAAAGGCCTAGAAATGAGACTGAAATGATTTCACTTTACGGACGAGATTATTCAAAGCGTTCATTAAATTTCCAGAGCATTCCAGCCGAATTACGGTGGATGACAATTCGACAAAATACTTTGGAGTTGTATAATTCAACGGAACACTATACAAGATAATTTAACGATGCACCATGAAGAATAGAAGGCCTTTTTTGTTTTATCTTTCGGCGAATAAGCTCAAGCATCAGAGCCTCGGCTCAAATAAACGATCAGGATCAGCGTGTATACATTTGACCCCGAGAGTGACGAGAAAAGTTCTGGGTATCATCGTCGGCACAGAATTGCTCAGACGAGGCTGTAAAAGAAAATATACGAGTTCAGCCAGGATCAAAGTTTCAGAAGGGTCTGCGTCGAAAGTATTTTCCACTATTCTCATCCGAACGTTCGCATGCGCCATTTTCGAATTGATCCAAGACAAAAAATATTATTCCTTTTTTTTGGTCGAAAAAACAGTTTCAGTAATGAGAATAATACTGAGGATAAAGCTGATTGGTATGTCTCTAGGTACTTTTTTCTTGTCGATTGAGTAAGCAAAAATCCTCGGAGTATGCTCCACCCCGGCTCCACGGAGGACGCCCCTTTCCCTTTTTCGATGGACTCGCCAGTCCTCTATGTACGTTTTTCTCCAATGACTCCCTCCAGCCAAACTCTCATCCATGGCGAACCTCCGAAAAGACTACCCCAAGTCGTAGACAAAGTTTCCCTTTCTCTCCCTCTCTCTCTCTCTTTTCGTTTTCCTCTCGATCTCCAGAACTTCGAAATTGACTCTCCTCTCGTATAACACGTGTTGCCCATACTCACGTACTTTGTTACACTTTCGACACGTCATGAGGCAAATTCGATTATTTATGTGACGCACCAACACCGTGGAGCTAAGAAATTTCTTCTTAGTCCTTGAATTTGTAACTATTTACTCGTGGGAGAAATTTACGAGTCGTGGGCGCGAGGGGCCAAAGGGGAGAGCGAAGAGATACGGTGCAGGATTCTTTTTTCTCGCGCAAACGACATGCCGACGTCTCGTAAATAACTCCAGAGTGTCCAGTTAGCGGAAAGTAACGAGCCAAATGAGACCAAAACGGTTTTTGCCACCTTCAACGAAATCGGCCATTTTTCTTTAACGAGAGAAAAAATCACGAACAACTGAAATACTTAACAAAAAAAAACTTATAGATATATAAATTATTTATGTACTTTAAAATCCGAATTCTTATTGAATTGAATAAGTCTAATTAGAGCATATATATCTGAATTCGGATTAATGATAACGATAGATTTAGGATCTTAGTCCTAGGAAAAAATGTGTTATTCGAAATTCGCAAAGTTTAGATTATTTTTATGTGTATATATAGAATATACCACCTCGAATAAGGTCACAATTTCGTATTACAATTTAAAGCGTCGTAAAAGCCTTAACACTAGAAATAGCTGATCTTTGTTTATTTAAAAGTAAACAAACAAAGGTTATTTCTAGTTTCAAGGGTTTTACGACGCCTTAAATTATTAGCAATAATTGTCGTTTTTATATGGAAGCCGTCTGGAGAATGGGTGTTCCGCTGACGTTTCGAAAACGTTGTATTTTGGATCTTCAGTGCTAAGAGCTTTGATAATGAAGCCCTCATACTTCAGGCGCTTCTTATATATACACTAGACGCAAATTAAGGGATAGAAAAAAAAGAGCAAATTTTTTGCCATTTTTCAAAAGGCTGTAACTCTGTGAAAAATGGTCGAAAAACGTTTTTGAAAAAAAAGGAAATTGTAGCCCCAAGTTTCTAGTTTTCAGATCTGGGGTCAACATTCTTTTATCATGAGTAGTTTCGGAAAAAACGTCGGAAAACCATCGAAGGAAATTTTTTCGAAATTTTCACTCTTCTTCAAAAAGGTCGATGGACTTGAATTTTTTTCTTTAAGATTCTATCATAACGCTCTTTTAGAGAATTTTATCCTCTTTAATTTGAGCGGTGTTTAGCGTTCAAAGCAAAAACTGCACTTTTGACTTTAAAAATTGATAACTCGGGAAATAATGATCGTACAGAAAGTTTAAGGTGGGTTTCGGAAACTGCAAACATCCTCTATAACACCTTATTACTGATTTTTTATGAAAACAATTTTTTCATTGCGAAAAGATCGATCAACAAAAAAGTAAAATAACGCATATTTAAGGATATATGCTAAACTTTGGATATTTCAGGAAATAATCGATTGATAAAGGATATAGACTCAGATTTTTCAACCTCAGAGTATCGTTAACAAATCCTAAAAAGTTCAAAGCATTCCGATTTTTCCTTCATTGTGTTCCGAACGATTGAATTTTCCATTTTTGCTAAAAATCCATGAAAAATGCATTTTTTAGCTTTTATTCA
>JAPYZJ010006479.1:0-20633 GCA_030522765.1 Ophioninae sp. B BG-2022a | reverse complement strand
TCGAATGGATAAAATATTAAAGAGAGAAGTGCTCACTTGAAGTGTGATTACTTTGAAGAGGACCATCTAAATATTAACGAATAAAAAAAAATATTTCTCGAGAAAAAAAAATCCCTTTATTTATAAAAAAAAAGCTCGCCAGCACCAATCGTCGAATGGATGAAGTATTAACGAGAGAAAGGCTCACCTGCGGTGTCGATGAGCTCCGTATCGAAATTATTGAAACCGCACCGGCTGAGAAAGAGTAGGGACAGCAATGAGAGAGAGCACACGAGGACGAGCATCCTCGACAGTATCCTCACTCCCAGAACGCGCAACATCGTGTCTTCCCGTCGCCTGTAATCACACACGTTTCACTGTAACAAGATTCAATTTGCCTGGCTGTTTCGGGCGTTACGATGCATCTCGTCCCTACGGGCACCAGGATGGCTTCCGGTCGCCCCCATCGAGAAATTCACCGCACCAACGCCAATACAACACAACATTCGTACGTACGTACAAAGCGATGCTACATACTCCCAACTTTCTACCGGAATACCGGGACGATCCAATTATTTACAACGTGAGGGGGTAGGGGGTCTACCTCCCTCTGTTTCGCGTCGCCTGGGAATGTCCGCGAAAACAAAACTTTCAACTGCTATTTATTTAACTGAATTTTCGGAGCGAAACCCCCCCCCCCCCCTCGCTTACCCGACCAACCATTCGCCGCTTCGTAACATTCGCTTACCTCGATTCACCCCTTTTGCCTTTCGAACGAATCGTTCCACGGGACTATTTGTTGTGTTTCTGAAACTCGTTTGTTTCAATGTCCCTAGAATTGTTACGTTACGAGTTATCCTGAGACGCGTCACGTGTAACGTGGCATATTTTGGGTTACGTAATCATTTCATTTAATTTTATTTTAATACTTATTTTTTTATTTTTTTTTATACTAATTTTATTTAATTTTATTTTAATACTAATTTTATTTTATTTTATTTTATTTTAATACTAATTTTATTTTATTTTATTTTAATACTAATTTTCTTTAATTTTATTTTAATACTAATTTTATTTTATTTTATTTTAATATTAATTTTATTTAATACTAATTTTCTTTAATTTTATTTAATACTAATTTAATTTTTTTGCCCAACAGTGAAAGGAATTTAACTTTGGTCTAATGGATTTTTGATTATAAGAAATCGGTGATAAGACACTGGGTGATATGATATCGTAGAGAAACTCGAACTAGCACGTAATTGGGTCGATCTTTATCCTAAGAGAAATATTGTACTGCAGTCGAAAACGCTTGGAATAACACTGATTAAGACTTATCGGATATAACGACTAAATCTGGAGAACGTTGTAACCAGTATTCGTTATAAAAACAATCGAAACCGCTTAAAACGACGTATCGGATATAAAACGAAATCTAGAGGACGTTATAACCAGTTTTCACTGGAAATATGTCGATTACAACGTCTGTCAGATATAACCTCGATTCTGCACAGTCCCTTCGATGTTTTTCTAACCAGTTATAACTGTTTTCGTGAATTGGGTAAAAGAAATATCCTCAAAAAAAATGAAGCAAAAAGGCATCCCTGTAAAATTTCGGTGAGATATACTCAATGTCTCGAGTTTCTATTTCGTTTTATTTTTTGCAATCTAAAAGATTGTGGGTAGAGACAGGTGTTAAAAAAGACCAATATTAAGCAAAACACTTTTTTCCATACAAATTTATAAAAATAAATTAATTAAAAAAAAATTCATAAAATAAACAAAATTAATTTTATATTGAAAAAATAAAAATGATATTTAACGTTTTTCATTATATTAAAAGCGTGACAACTAGATCGTAACAATTATTGTTTAATTTCGAATATTAAAATAAAACTAAAAAGATATTGAAATATGTGAAAGATATTGATATAAAATAAAAATATTGAAATAAAATAAAAATATTGAAATAAAATTAAGATATTGAAACAATTATTATTTAATTTCAAAAATTGAAATAAAATAAAAAAAACGATTACGATGGCACACCGTTCCATTCGATAATAGAATATACCTCGGAACCTTCGGGCTTCAGTCTGGTTCTTGAAGCTCAACCCTTCAAAGTACGTAGAGCTCGGAACGCGAGTGCGAGTCGCGTTAAGAGTAGGAGTGCCGAAATGAAATATTGCTTCTTGCCTTTAGTAAAAATATCTCTCTCTTTTTCTCCTTCTCTCTCTTTTTCTCAGCTTTCAGATTTCCGTCCGTTTTCCCTTTCCGGTAGCTTTTGGCCTCGGGCTCTTATATTATCGCCACATGCCTTTTTCATTTCGCCATTTCTCTAGCTCTCTCGCTCGATTTTGGTGAAAATGTGGTCTCGAACGAAATACACAACTACATATTCGATTTTAACGTCATTGAAGGCAGGGAAAGGGCAAAGTAACGGACAGAGAGACAAATATAAGGAGAAAAGTAAAACAGGAAAAAAAAAAGAGAGGAAATCCAATGCACTCGAAGCTGGCAATTGGCCAAAACTTTTGTCTGAATCAATCATAGCATTCTCCCTACTTTGAACCAACCCTCGTTGGTTTGCAAGATCACGTTCAACCAGTCCTGATCTTGGATCCTCTCTGATGAACTTAAGGAGGAAACCCAAACCGTTGGAGCTTCCTAACGAACTCTCATTTCCAACTCTCCACGACATCGAGATGGCGAAAACGAAGCTAAAATGATACGAACCAGAGTTTGGAAAAGATCTCTTTAGCCTGTCAACCCAATGGACCAGTCTGATCTTCAGTTAGCTCTGAACCCAGGAACCAGCACAGAGAAATTGGAAACTGGTAGCCCTTCCTAACGACCGCGGTTGATACTTCCTTTCATTGATATTTTCGAAAAACTTTTTGGGTTTTGTATTTTTCTATTGGGTTGAACTTGGATCACATACCGTCATTTTGACATAGGGAATTCCGAATGGTTGGAACCGTGATAGGTCATGGTCTAGGAGTACGCATCCGATAAGAGTACGCATCACCAAAAGCTGCTGAAAATCTTAAATATTTTTACCATTTTGAAAGTATTTTTGAGACAAGAATGCAATTATTTGGTAAAAATGAGAAAAAAAACTGAAGTTTTTTAAAACGATGCCTGACACATGCACCGAGCGTAATTCCTGTCAATGCCAAGAGATGGCGTTGAATTTCTTACAATAGTACTTGTAAGGGTACGCAATTCCAATTTCTGATTATTTTTGTTATTTTTAGTGATATTTTTTAATTTTTGTTCTTTTTTATGTTACTTTATGAAAGATGTTTAAATTGCAAACGTAATAAATGCTTATTTGATTTCCTAGACTCTGAAGAAAAAAAGTCACTGAAGAAATTCCTAGATTGAAAAATTCTAGAATTTCCTACACTGAAAAATTCTAGAAATTCCTAGACTGAAAAATTCTAGAAATTCCTAGACTGAAAAATTCTAGAATTCCCTAGACTGAAACGTCCTAGAATTTCCTAGACTGAAATTCTAGGTACAAATTCAGTCTAGAAATTCTAGAATTTCCTAGACTGAAAAATAAATATGAATATTAATTTTTTTATAATATTTTGAATCTTAAGTGTGTACTCCTAGACCAGATGACCCTATTCGTAAAAACAAAAGTGACGATACCAATGGCAATGTATGTTCTAACCAATGGATTTCTCGTTCCAATCGAATACGTTAATTGTACACGAAAGTTCTAGTAGACTACAACGCACGACTAAATAATTGTCCGGAGCAAGTTGCCGAGTTCGCCATACGAGTGCTGCTTCGCGAGTTTTCGTTGAACGGAAGCGAACACATTTGGATCCCAATTGTATCCCGGTGCGGTGATCATGCTCATATGTATTAATGCGAAGTACCCAAACCCTCTGGGTTTCATGTTTTTCTAGTTAATGAGTGTCTGGAATTGAGTTGATGTATGAGCTTTCGCACAGGCCCTCGACTGTAATTAATTTAACAGTCCTTTTCATCGAATAACAGAACAAATAATTCGAATTGATGCTACGTGTGCAACAAGGCTTAAATTTAAATGAATGAATACGAGCATGATCCAATGGCTCGGTAGAAACCTGGATGGAATAATATATCTTCGTTATTCGGCGTTCTCATTAATTTGCTTATCCACCGAAAATCGAAGTCCATTCACGAGCGACTAATCCGAATTTGTTACGTCGAGCCCATTTTCAAAGAGACTGCATCAGCCGATCAATACCAGCTGAGCTTTTCAATGGAATTTACGAGCATCGACGAATAAATAATTTACGGTTTATCCATTACGTAAATAATTGCAACAAAAACAACTATTTTTGCTTAAATAGAAAATATATTCTATAAAGTACTGAAGAGAAGCTTTTACAAAAGAAAAGCTTTACCAGGTATCATTGGATCGACGTGTAGAGTTCTTTCTATCGAAACAAGAAAACCCCATGATTTATGGGTTTCCTTTAGCTGCTGTACTGCTACCTCGAGAAGAGAAGAAAAACAACTACCAGCTAGCTCCCAGGCTGGATAGCTCCAGTCACAAATAATACTTTTTTCCCAAAAGGCCTGACAGCTGAAATCTTACGATTTCGTGCCAACAGATCAGTGCTCAACATACTCCAATCCAGTCTCTTTAAAAGCCACCAACTGACGTCAGTTTGACCATCAAACGACTTATTTCGTTTAGTCGATCCTGATGAATAAATTGGATCAGTTTAATACCTAGACAATGATCAATTCGATGCTTTAGTCAGCCTCGAAATGACATTTCCAACCCCAACCTCTACAAGTGGATATCCATCAAAGCCAAAGTGAAAAATCTCGATGAAAGTGAACGAAAAGTTGCAACGAACGCAAATCAAGATCGAAACTACGTAATTTGTGATCAAGGTCATCAGGGTTTTGCTGAAGAGGACTTTACGTCACAGAGATTCGGGAAATCGAAAAAAACGAATTCTAGAGGTTATGTGATATCATATTGAGCAACCAAGTTGCCTTCTAGGAGCAAGATGGCGCTCAGTGGTAACTTTCAAGAGAAATCAATGATTCAATTTGCGACAAGCGTGAAAACGAGATCGTTGGAGGGATTCGAAGTGCGGGTGAATCAAGAGGTTTTCTCTTTCCATTTCCTACTCTCGATTCCAACTCATCGCTTTGAAACGGAATTCCGAATAGGGAATTGGAACTCTTCGTGACATTCCTTGAAGCTGATACCAATAGATGATTCCTGTCTTGGATAACAACACTATCCAAAAGATTCTCTTCCAAAAAGCTGTCTACCTCCTTTGTGACGATCGACCTAACGGTTACTGCATTCGAACATGACGGATTGATCATTTCGTCTGGAAAAAAAGTCAGTCATACTAAATCCCTAGGCATTAAAACGCTGGAGGTTTGCGGAAGTTGAACCAGCCATGGCTGGAAAGTTCGGTCAACGATATCTCACTTCCGGTAGCTGGATGTTTCAAACTCGAAAATAAATTCTCAGCAAGAGGTTATAGCTACTCTGTAGTTCGGATAACGGACTGTTTCCACCGAAAGTGTCAGAGTGACGGATAAAGAATGACAGGAGCAGAGAAAACGAGAACTCGGTTTACTCCTGGCGAATCTCGAAGATATTCTCGTATGAGTAATTCTTTTACAAACCGAACACCTTTCTGATCGTCATTTTTTTTATTTGAAATTTTTTTTATGCATTCTATATCGAAAAAAATAATATACCTGTTCGAGGATTTTTTTTTTTGATAGAGGGGGTTGAAAATTTGAGTTTCGTGATTTTTGCCTTGGAGACTCATTTTCAAACGCTCATAACTCCGGTTCTTTTCAAGCTAGAGTAAACTTTTTTTTTTCATTTTGAAGATAATAAAGGAAATTTTAAGAAAAAAATATATACAGATAAAATTATAAGCAATTTCATATTGTTATTAACAATTTAAATGTTTAAATCAACTTTTAACTGTGGTCCCCAAAATTTAACGATTATTTAATACAACCATTGTATTCTACGTCAAATTTTCTATCGAAAACATGTTTTTTATTAACGGAGAAATTATTATTACTGGGAGAGAAAAATTCATTTGTATCTGGTCGTACGACCAGATACAAAGGTAACCAAGATCGAGTCTGTTCCGTATGTGAAATTGCGGTCAACGACTGACTCGAAAAGGTCCGACCTGATGGTTATCAAAGAGCTTTTGCCAGAACTAGACACTACCGTTGGCAGGGTTTCCTGAAACGTTGAGTCGCTAGTGTGCTGGTTATCATTGCGTTATCTAAAAGTGAAGCTCGACGACGAACTCGGTTTGTTGTTGCTGTGTGGATCATGTAAAACAAAATATTTCTCTCTCTCTCTCTCTCTCTCTTTCCAGGGCGACTGCCAGATGGAAAGGACTCGCAGGATTAAATTATGCGAGTGCCAAAAAGAAAGTCACGTTGAATTCATTAACCCCCTTGAGAAACGAAACTTCACTTCCATTTTCCTCGCAAAATTTTCCATCCCACTCGGTGAAAATAAATGACGCGCTTTACTGTGAGAGACGGAACGTCAGAGGGAAAACGAGAAAACGAGCTTTGCTCTTCATGGACCGGAGAAAAAAAAAAGAAAAGTGTATTATTCAAAGCAAAATTAATTCAGGTCACCTTCCTCTTCAGGATTCCGAACCAATCTTCCTGCAAACCTCTTTTGCTCGTGGTTCACATGATTTTGCCAAAATTTTGCCTTTCGCCTTAACGCTGTAATTATCTTCATCAGAATACTCGGAAAATGTTGTTATCCAGTATTTGGTTACGAGTTGAGCTTCAGCCACACCGAGAACGTTCGAAACAGTACTAAGAGTTTTTTTTTTCATCGAAAGCCACGTATTCACTGAAACCTTTTCAACTGCCAAGCATTCCACAGTTTTTGGGGTTTTAAAAGAGCTCATTGAAAAAACTACATTTTTGAAAGGTTTCTATGTATTAGCACGTTTGTACAGTTCGAAACTAGTTTAACACCGTACACGTGATTTCCTGTTTCCAGCATTGATGATTTTGCAATGATGTTTGCACGATGCAAATGGTGCTAAAATTTGACGAAATAAATATACGTCGTCTCTTTTCATTTTGATTAATGGGTCGATCAAAAATTCAGAGTTTTTCGTAATGATGAGTCCCTTCAGTAATTTCGTTCGAAAGCTCGCTACTTCGATTATCCACACGAAAGTCCGCTCCTCGAAACTCCCTCAATTCCCATTCACAAATTTTCATTAAAAAACTTTTTTTTAATCGTCCATCCGAGTGGAATAATTGGGCTTTCCGATTATTTTGCTCTTATCGACTCGATCCTTATCGAAACCAGCGTAAAAATCTCGAGGATTTCCTCGAAACATTTCTCGATTTGAAGGTATGCGGTATTTATAATTGCGTCTCGCCAATTAGTGACGAACGAAAAAACGTGTCTCCAAAGTGGTAGTGGAAATTATTAATGACTTTAAAAATGCAATTTTCAACATCGAAGAGAAGGAAATGTGCTAAATACAAATTTTATCCTTCACCTTAAGCTTCTATACGATTAGTTACGAAATTGGGAGTAAAAAATGTACGAATGGATAATGTTATCAGAAAAAGCTCATTTTGAGAATTTTCGTTTAGTGATAATTTCTACAACTGATAATAGGTACATCGTATTTGCTGTTCGAAGATAAGGACTTTTCTTCAAACTATTTCTTCTGAGTTAAACTATAATTTATTTAAATAAAACTCCACCAAGTTACGAAATAATTAACAGCAACATTGATAATTATATCAGATTGCTTTGAAGTCCATCAACATATCCTAAAGAATTGGATACAATTTCTCGAAAAATGAATATTCATGTAGGAACTTGACGAATACTTGAACAACAATTTCATCAACTTACTTGATAAAAAGGGGACGAGGAAGCGAAGGTTTTGTGACGAGATAAACGAGGTTCACTTCGAATCTGCAACAAGAAGGAAAAATGTCGTTTGGAATGTGCCTCGTATAAATAATAGTGAAACGTTTTTAATCAGGCCCAGAAAAATCGAGCTAAATCTCAGGATCAAAAAATAGTTTTGACGATTAAGTTAATAAACGTAGCTCGAACCTCGACGATCCCAAAAGACCCTATCCCCTCCACGTGTAATCATATTTCCATAATTTTCTTTGCCAGTTTTAACAACTTTCAATTTCTGTTCAACATCGTCCTTTCAGCTTCCATATCAAAGAGAATCCTATCGAGTATAATTTTTCTTCTATTCGTGGAATTACGTGATCATTAGAAAAGACTTTCAGTGGAATGTGGTCTCCCTAGTGGCTCGGACATTTCCAATGTTCATTGGTCGATGTTTTTTTTCTGATGTTTTTTTCTTGTGATGTTTTTTTTCTTCTGATGTTTTTCTTCTTCTGATTTTTTTTCTTCTGATGTTTTTTTTCTTGTGATGTTTTTTTATTCTGATGTTTTTTTCTTCTGATGTTTTTTTCTTCTTATGTTTTTTTTCTGGGATCAAAGGGACGTTCGTAAAATTTACCTATTGCCAGATGGAAATAATTCTTGATAGAATTATTTTACCTTTTTTCACTGAATAATTTAGTGATTCTAGAAACATGAATTTAACACAGTCGTTTGTTAGAACACAGCTTTTCGAGACGTTAATTATTACAAAACGAACCAAATTAAATCTTCGCAAATTCTGAAATCATTATATTATCAAGATGGCAATTTATAAAATAGTGAAACATTAGTTTCAACGATGAATTAATCACCGATTTCGAGAACTTAATATATATTAACGTGCTACGTATTTGTTAATAATAATGAGATTACCCGGACGTATAAATTAAATTTAAAAAATTGAGAATTTTTTTTTATTACCCAGTTGAAACAGCTGTTTAATTCCTGACAAAAAGTCAGTCAATATTATTAAATTTGACTTGAAATTATTATTAAAGCTAAAATTTTACATTTCCAAGTGTTAATTTATTATTAAATTAACGAATTTGTTTGGGTTAACGCTAAACATTAACGACACAATATAGGTGTATAAATACACGTTTACCTAATTTTTAATTAACTTTTTGCAAAGTGTTCAATCCAATAATACTTTAATTAATAAAGCGATTTTTTTTCGCACT
Source organism: Ophioninae sp. B BG-2022a (assembly GCA_030522765.1). Taxonomy (NCBI): domain Eukaryota; kingdom Metazoa; phylum Arthropoda; class Insecta; order Hymenoptera; family Ichneumonidae; species Ophioninae sp. B BG-2022a. Next base: position 11,507 of record JAPYZJ010006479.1, on the reverse strand, counting down.
CCAAAAAAACAGGAAATCGCGAAATCATTTCCGAGCAACCCTCTGAAAAACCACTCCGCGAAGGTTAGAACGAGAAACGCATACCCTGCTGCGAAGATAAACGTAAAACTTTGTCTCCGATAGGAATGCGAGACCGAACGAAATAGAAACAAAAGAAACTAGAGGTAAAAGGATTTTGCAAAAGAAAAGTGGAGGGGAGAACAGGGAAAAAGGTATGAGCTGGTTGAAACTCTGTTTTAGTACTCCGATACCATTGACGATACGTAAAGTGCACGAAGCTCGATGGAAAATCTCGAGGAAGGGAAGTTCAGCACGCGAGCCTTCATTCAGACCCTACAGCCCTTTTCACGTAAACGTAGGGATATTTTCTCGAATTCGACCTCTGCGATCCGAGACTCGACCTCATATAGTAAATGACCAGTACACACGCGTTTTTCTCGTCAGCCATTTGAAAGGGAAATACCTTTATGGAATGGCTAGGCGATAGTATTTCTCCAAAGGGACTTCAGCTGGGACGCTAAAAAAACCATTTTTTCTTCGTGAATTTTTTCTTTGTGAATTCTTTCTTCGTGAATTTTTTCTTCGTGAATTTTTTCTTCGTGAATTTTTTCTTTGTGAATTTGTTCTTCGTGAATTTTTTCTTCGTGAATTTTTTCTTCGTGAATTTTTTCTTCGTGAATTTTTTCTTCGTGAATTTTTTCTTCGTGAATTTTTGTGAATTTTTTCTTCGTGAATTTTTTCTTCGTGAATTTTTTCTTCGTGAATTTTTTCTTCGTGAATTTTTTCTTCGTGAATTTTTTCTTCGTGAATTTTGTCTTCGTGAATTTTTTCTATGTGAATTTTTTCTTCGTGAATTTTGTCTTCGTGAATTTTTTCTTCGTGAATGTTTTCTTCGTGAATTTTTTCTTCGTGAATCTTTTCTTCGTGAATTTTTTCTTCGTGACTTTCTCCTTCGTGAATTTTTTCTTCGTGAATTTTTTCTTCGTGACTTTTTCCTTCGTGAATTTTTTCTTCGTGAATTTTTTCTTCGTGAATTTTTTCTTCGTGAATCTTTTCTTCATGACTTTTTCCTTCATGAATTCTTTCTTCATGAATTTTTTCCTCTTGAATTTTTTCATCTGAATATTTTATTTTACTTAATTCAAAATATGTCACTAAAATTCAAATACATCTTTCCAAAAAAAAAAAGTAGTCGAAGTACGATAAATGGCGGAATAAATAATGGGATAAAAATCTCTGATTCTACTCATTTAAAGCAGCAAATAAATGTCTCCAGTCTCCTTGCGGACTCGCTGCATTGAACCGGGCGTACCCAAGATGACCATTGGAAGATACCCACGGAAATTTAGGGTCAAAATTTGGGCCATTTGCGATAGAACGTCACCACGGTGGTGTATCTTGGCAACATCTGGAGAGTAATTTCACGCCAGCTTATCCGAAACACGAGATGAATAATGTTTGGGTTTCCTGAAGGGTGCATACAGTCAGGTATCTCACCCGTTGGCTAACCCCTTCCTCATAATTCCCTTCCTCCGTTTAGCTATTTCGATCTCACCCTCGGCTCATCATTCGGTCGTGTAGCAATGACCCAATGTGGTATGCCTGCACGATGCTGATCTAACCATCCCTTTCCACTCTACGACTCCCCAGCGTGTCTCGTCTTTCCTCCCGGAGCATGCCACGCGTGTACAACGCCTGCGTGAGAATCCCCTACGTACCCACTAATTAAATCCTTCCGTTGCTAATAAATTGCCGATGACAGCCGAGGAGAAGAGCACTTACGTGCCAACTGACACCAAGCGTTTACCTAATCGCGCCTCCTTGGTGATAATGAGGAACGACTAGGGTCTAACTGTCAACCTCAATGACATTCGACCTCAATTGAAGGTCGTTTGAACCAAGTATTGGTTCTTTTGAATTCTCTTCAAGGTTTGGGCTTCGATGAAGAGAGTTCTATTCTAGTTTTTGCTAGTTTTGTTGAGCTTAGAATCTAGTTTTGTTGTAGTTTTAGAATTTTTTTTGTTTAGTTTTAGAATCTAGTTTGTTGAGCTTTTTTGTTGAGTTTGTTTTTTTGTTTGTTTTGTTGAGTTGTTTTTTTTAGAATTTTTTTTGTTTAGTTTTAGAATCTAGTTTGTTGAGCTTAGAATTGCTAGTTTTGTTGAGCTTAGAATACATTATTTGGAGATTCTTGTCTTCAAGATTAAAAGTATTATTTTTAGGGGTCGTAAAATTTAAAAATAGTTTAGGGGTCGTAAAAAATTAGTAGGGTCGTTTCGTTTCGAATAAACGTCCATATTTTCTTATCTATTAATATTATGTAATTTTTCATTTTCTCTAACCAGCATATTTTATACGTTTGTTTTCCGTAGAATTCCGTGACAGAGTGGTAAACCGAAATGTGGTCTCCACAGAAAAAGGCCACTCTGTCACACTATTTTTTCAAAAACCTACGTCAAAAAAGAATTTTTATTAGCCGGAAGGGAAACTTTAATTAGTCGTAATGAAAACACAGAAGCAACTTTTTTTTCAATCCAACAAAAGTCACAATTATGTGTAGTTCAAAAACCAAAAAACAGAAAAACCTCGTTTTATTGTAGGTTAAAAAGAAAAACGACCCAATACCACCTTTTTTTGGTTTAAAAATGGTTGAATCGTACAAAATGAAAAATAAACTCAAAAAGTAACAAAACTTTGGAAAAAGTTGTAAAAATTGATGGACAAACGCGTTTCTTCAAACGCTATTTGTAGAATTAAACGCTGATGTCGTTTTCACCTGATCTTGCGTTGGCCAACTATTTTTCCTGGGCATATAATCTGGGCATTCATGATTGAAGACCAAACACCTAAAAGCAGCTGTGGCAAGATTCTTACCGGGCTGAATATTCGACACAAGTGTTTCGAACATTCAACAGAACTGACTGTAAAGTATAAGAACGTCGTTGAAATTCCTCGGTGGCTTTAACCTCGCCTCAAATGAAAATAGCACCCACCAGCAAACATTTGAAAAAAGTGTTTTCTCTGAGCTGCCAATTCTGAGGAAATGGAATTCTGGACTGGTAAAATTAGAGCTAGCCCATACATGTGAATATCTTCTGGGCGAACCTTCAGGTCTATTATTATTTGCATTGCCGAATGACTGTTTGTGCGTTTGTACTGTCAGCTATTTCCTACGACCATGTGTCTGTGTATGTATGCTCAAGGTTTATGGGTGATCGCTCTTCGTCCAATTCCAAGCCTTGAACGCCTCGTGCTGTTTCCATTCGAACTGATTGGCGACTAGAAAGGGTGGATGAGGAGAGTACGTATGGCAATGTTCTCTGTCGGGGTTAGGTCTACGCAATCAGTCGTGTTTGCTGGTGATACAGCTTGTTATCCGATTCGTACGTGTGTCTACAGATTCGTAGGTATATACACCTACCAAACCAGGTGTCCATATAAACTCGCGAGCAAAAGTGTGCAATCACTTTTTCCAATTCTGCGCGATCTTGAGTAATTAATAAATAATTAAGAATAATTAAAAAAATGGTACCATTTGAAAGGTTAAACTGTTAACTTTAAATTGGTACAAAATTCATTAAAATCACTTTCGCATTTTACGAGCTATTCCGGATTGTGTGAAGGAGTTAGGAAAATATAAAGATAATGGAAAAATAATGAATGAAAAAAACAACAAAAATTAATTAATATTTTATTTGGCTTTAAAATTAAGATTCAATATTTTGGGACCCTCCCCTCGACCTAATAACTGCTCGAAGACGGTTCTTCATTGACCTGATTGAAATCTTTTTCCTTACTTCTTCACGTAATCCTGGATAACTTCTTAAATAATAGAGTGATTTAAATGAATTTTGTATCAATTTAAAGTTAACAGTTTAACCGTTAAAATGGTACCATTTTTATTATTCTATACTAGATATTAAGTACTCAAGATCGTGCGGAATCAATACCCAGTGATTCCATACTTTTGCTCGCGAGTGTACATGTGGTCCTCATTTGATCATACTGAGGAACGAAGCTGATCTCAAGAGGTTCAGCGAAGTTTTTTTCATCACCTTTTTCCAAAACGTCATCAATCCAAAGACTCCTTTAATTACTGATCTCAAAACTTTCTTCGCCACTTCGCCACACTGTGACATTTCCAAAAACGAGTTTTCAAAATGTTTCCCTCTACGAATGCAAGATGTCTCGATGGAACAAGTGGCTGGAAAATTTTGCTAGAAATTGAAAAAGTTTTCGAAAAGAGGAATGCTTTGGTAGGTCTCGGGAAAGATTGATGCTGGACCGAATATAGGGTGGTTAACCGATAAAGAGGCTACGCAAACAGCACTTAGGGAGCTTTCATGAAGCGAGAGAAAAGTGCAAAAGAATTGTGATGCGCGAAGTAACTGCAGTGGAGAATACTGAGAAGGGAACGAGGTAGAGAAAAAGGAAAAGAGAAAAAATCGTGGAAAGGAATGAGACGAAGAGTTAGTCGGTTGAATACCGGAAAAAGGAAAAACCGTTTAGGAAATTGGCTCCTAAAATAAATCAAGATAGCTATCCCTTTCTATCTTTACTTCACCCTTAGCACGTACTGTCCCGACTTCAACCCCTTAAGCTCTCTTCCACATTATACCACTTCCTGATGCTTTCACTCGTTCCTTCAGGTCCTTTTATGCCCCCAAAGTCTCCCTCTTTCTCTCATTCCATTTATCCTATCCCGAACAGTCCACGTTTCTCTGCTTACCTCTCGCGCGAAATTTCAAACCCTACGTGTTCGCCGGGAACACCGGTAGCTGACAGCAAATTTTAGGGAGGTAGCAAACAACCGGAAGTTCTTCGGAGAGTGTTGTTCGATCGGAACTTTCACTTGGTTGGATGGACAAGCGCTTGCCTATTTCTCATTTCGTGTCCATCGTATTTTCGTTAACCCCTTTAGGCGAACTGTCCGAATAAGTAAAACGGATGTATTTCCGGTTGTTTACTTCCATTTGTTTGAAGACTGACGTCTGCAAAAGTCGTTTTTCCATAATTGACTGACTCAAAATTCATATGTTTACAATTAAGAAATTGTTCAGTAACGAAATGTAAAATACTTTATGGATCATTATTAAATCATTAGTAAATGTATCAAAATCTGTAAAAAATATGAAAAGTTCTAAAATACTTCATGTATCATTATTAAATCATTATTAAATGTATCCAAATCTGTAAAAAAAATATCAAAAATTCTAAAATATTTCATCTATCATTATTAAATCATTATTAAATGTATCAAAATCTGTAAAAAAATATTAAAAATTCTAAAATACTGCATGTATCATTATTAAATCATTATTAAATGTATCAAAATCTGTAAAAAAATATCTAAAATTCTAAAATACTGCATGTATCATTATTAAATCATTATTAAATGAATAAAAATCTGTAAAAAAAATAAAAAATTCTAAAATACTTCATCTATCATTATTAAATCATTATTAAATGTATCAAAATCTGTAAAAAATATCAAAAATTCTAAAATACTCCATGTATCATTATTAAATCACTATTAAACGTATCAAAATCTGTAAAAAAAAATATCAAAAATTCTAAAATACTTCATCTATCATTCTTAATCATTATTAAATGTATCAAAATCTAAAATACTCCATATATCATTATTATTCTATCAAAAACCATAATTTTTCAAATTCTCAAGTATTTCGGCATTTTTTTTAAAATTACCATCCTGTAATGCTGTACCTAATATATGAATTCGAAACCCAATCAACATTGAAAGATTACGTATTGATGGTGCGACAACGAATAAAAATTCGGAATTCACGTTGAGGAGATAAATAATTGGACAAAATTTGGAGTGACCCGGTGAACTCAAACCCTCATATACGAGAGTGATGGAAGCTTTTGTTTTTTTCGTGGCGAATGTCGTTTGGGTTTCGCGAATGGAAATCAATATTTCTCTCTCTCTCTCTCTCTTTCCACGAGAATGAAACGCGGGCTTGGAGATCCATACGCACGTATTCTGCATCCAACTGTCACGCTGAGCACCATGGTGTACATCAGTATAGGTCGAGGGTCGAGAATACAAAATGTAATTGGAATCTCGTTGCTAGCACTCTGCCACCTCGTTGAAAATTCAATTTTGCTACGTCAAGGACGAGAGCACCCCTATGCCGGAGCTCTGCCGTATCAATTAAATGGTCCGGTGCTTCAAGCTTTCCCAGGTATTCTTTTGTCGTCAGCGATCAAAGCACTTCCGCAAACTAGCGGACAAAAACGGAACTACCAATTTTTACTTATTTTTTCAACCGGAAGAAAATCGGAATCAATCTTCGTTTTTCGTACTCTCTATTTTTATCACGATCGAATCGAATACGGTTCACTTCCGATTTTTACGTTTTTAATGTCGAGGCTAATTTTTTCATCGTTTGTGTTCAATTGAACGGTTGAAACGATCTGTATGACAGTTGAAAAGTTTTTAGGAGACAACCCTGTATGGTGGGTAAAAGTGCGAATCTTTTTTATCTCCGAAAGGGCCGAAGGCAATTGGCGGTTTACTGCAGCAAGTTACACACGCTTGAGTGGAGAATTCTCCTTGACAATCAAAATGTCAACAAAAAAACGACAATTTTCTCGTAATTTTTTTTTTATTTATTAAAAAAAGGAAACCAAAATGGACGTTTCTAGAATATTTTTTTTCTGCCACAGAAAACAACTAATGATCAGTAAAAAAACGGTTTTTTAAATTGGGCGTTAGTTTTTGTTTATAAAAAAATATTGTGAAGTCAAATAGTTCCAAAAAAATCTGAAAAAATTCTCGAGTGTTTTTCAGAGATAGTACAATAACATAAAAAATCACAAAAAATCACAATAAATCGGTGAGGTGACCAGCAATCGTATCAAACTCACATGTTTATAGCTACTAAATTATTTAGTGAAATTTGCTTGAATAATTCACGTACGTATTATTCAACAAAAAATTGTCATTTTTCAAATTTTCAAGAATTTTTTGTCGATTTTTTGACATCCATCAAGCAATAAGTTAAATCGGCAATTACAGTGAATGATGCGGGACAAACATCAGGGGAATAAAACACGACACAGGCCACTTCGTGGATCTCTGGCAAAGGCTTTGCTCTTCGCGATCTATTGGGTGATAGATCCATCAGAGAAACGAAGCAACAAGAGAAAAGAGACGGTGAGCCACGTCGTCGTTGTCAATTCCCTTTTGTACGTATCGTATATCTTTGTCTCTTTTTCTGGCCTCTTTCTCGTGATCGGCTTGCTGCCAGAACGATTGCAATCTCATCTCTCATTGTATTGTATATAGTGTTTTATTTATTTTTTTTTTTTCAAAGCTCATATTTCCTCGTTTGACAGACGTTTCCAAGCCACGAGACATTTCAAGGATGCCTCGATTGCTCGGCTTATTGATTTCCCAACATCGTCAATTGTTCTTCATTTTTTTTTCTGCGGAACTACTTTTTCAAATTATATAATATCCACCAACCCCAAACGAGAATACACAAGAACCATTCGATCGAGTAATCACGAAAAAACAACCACTTCGGTTTCCCATTTTGAAAATATTTTTCTACCTCCGGAAAAAAATAATAAAATGATACGAAATGCTATTTTCATTATTTAAATCTTTCTACGTTTTTATTCTATTTATGGATTGACTGGAATTTAAAAAAACACAAAAATATTTTTTTCTACTTACGAGTAGGTTCAAAAAAAAATTGAAAACATATTTCATTTATTTAAATATTTTTCACAAATAAAAAATTCAAAAATATTCTTCGTGCATTTTCGAATGAATTGGCCAATTAAAAAAAAATATTTTACCTTTTTTGGATCACTTAGAAAAAAATAAGATGTCAAAAATATTTTTTTATTTTCGGATTGGTTGAAAAATTAGATGGACGGAGAACCCTGGGACACCTCGTGTATTATTTTATCCCAAGGGATTGGATATATAGTATATATAGCATCTCCAGGGCCCCACACGAAAACGACTAGAAAGAAAAACAGAAGTATTAAGTTTGTTACATGAAATGTCTCCTGTAGGATCACAAAAGACAAAAATGCTGTAAAATTCAACATTTTTGTCGCCTGCGAGCCAATGGGCCTGATGCGGTGTCAGGTACACGCGACATTTCACTGAATTGCAAGAAATAAAAGAGAAAAACGTTATCAAGAATGTATAGGATCGAGGGGACGTATAGCGTGGGAGCAAAAAAAAAGTTACGACCGCTCGTTTCGAGACATGTGACAACGACGTAGGTATTTCTCTATCCGCTTTTTAAGTCGAATGTAAAGAGGAAAAAAAAAGAAAATATAACGAAAGTAAAACACAAATGTAGTAGTATACAAATTTGAGAAAATAAATCATTTTGAAATATTGAAAAGATTTTGAAAATCACGTTAAATATGAGGGAGCTAAGAATCGTAAAATTGGGCATTAAACATTTGAGTGAAAAATTGAGAAATTATTTTTGTTAAAAATAATAAAAACTGTGAAGTAAAAATATTAAAATATTTTTATTAATAACAGTAATAAATAATATAATATAATATAATATAATATATATTATATTATATTATATTATATTATATTATATTATATTATATTATATTATATTATATTATATTATATTATATTATATTATATTATTCAAGATAATATAATATATTATAACCTAAGATGTATAACGACTGAACAAACTATAAAATAATCGGTTTATAAATAAATCATAATATAAATGATGAGCTTGACGTATAATAGGTCAATAAAGATTAACGGATACTGCAATCTTTTTCTACGTTACCCGAAGCTGTCCAATGAATGATTTATCAGCCATTATTTATCTGGGCTCTTCGACATTTTATTTTACTCGTGGATAAGTATGTGCTCTCTTTGTTCCTCAAAGTGCATCAACCCAAAGCTGCAAGCTACGCGAAGCTCTCTCTCTCTCTCTATCTTTCTGTCCTCCATATCGGTAAATCTTTTTACGGTGCAACATCCCCCAGACCAAACTGCGGTGTATTATTTATTGTCATTGTTGCTCACCGAGTTTCGTTGGCTATGAGACTTTTATTGTTTCGTGCAAGGTTTCATAGCCCCATTCGAGTGATCGTAACGTTCAGTTTTACGTGAAATACAATAGCTGTTCTATAGTGCATTTTGCTTTTAGATCAGGCTTCTCCATTGTGCATTATTTGCATTATTGACGAACGGATCGCAGCATCAGAACCGATCGTTGATTATTGGTCGAAATCTGTTTTTTTTTTTCAAAATTGGACGAAAGGAAACGAAGTTGGGTACGATGATTTCCAATTATGCCTTTGTACTTCGTACTCGGATGGGTGACCGTTCAATCGCGCACTAATTTTAAAATTGCGCGATAAAAAAATAAAATTTGTATCGTTGAAACGCGATAACCATGACTTTTATTCAATTTTCTAAATTTCTTTTTTCGAACACGAGCCACGAAAATCGTTCACGAATTTTTAACGATTTTTATTTTGGCGATTTAAAGCAAAAAAGTAAAAAAGTAATTTTTAATAATAACGAAAATGAAGAATTTCAAAAAATTATCTCTAGCGATGAAAACTACAATAGAAAAATTGCATTACAGAAATCGAAAAAAATACAAGACAATATCGATGACCAAAAATAAGACGAATTGTTATTTTTTTTTTGTATTTGAAATTTATTACGAAGCTTCTAGGTTTCAATTTTTAAATTCGCAACGTTGAAACGCAACGAAATTTTTCGTTTTTATTTCCAAAATTTTACCGAAAGCCAACGAAAATGATTTTTTTTAACTTTCCAATTTTCCTTCGCCGAATTCAAGCTACGAAAACACTGCAAGAATTTTTTTCTTCATACTTATTTGACCATTTATAAAAAAACGAAAAAAACTATTTTGCATAATAATAAAAACAAGAAGTTGAAGGGAAAAAAAACTTTCCGTTCCAACGATGGAAACTGCAACGTCAAAACAACATCGTCAAAGTCTAAAAAAAAGTACGAAACAACATTGACAAACAAAGAGGAGACTGATGGTTTCTGTGTTTTTTTTTCCTTTTTGAATTTTTATTTGTTTCGAGCTAGTAGCTAAATTGGAAACGGTTCGTGATTTGTGCCGTGACCGCGAAGAAAGGAAAACAAGAGAAAACAATAATAAATGTGTACACCGCATAGACGAAGGATAAATGGAAATGGTAGAGACAGGCGCGGTCTACGCGGTTTGGCAGCCGCTCATTTTTGCGGAGGCCAACTCGGATATGAACTGCCACGTGCAAACGTCTGAACGGGTTTCAAGCTCTTTTGGACCTCGACTCTGAGTTTCGAATGCAAAATTACACGAACTCTCGTTACGTCGACTCGACACAGGATTCGCTCACCAAAGTCGTTATCCTACTAACTCGTAATCAGCCAAAGCTTTAAAAAAAAAAAATTGTTTAAACACCGAAAAAAACAAAACTCTTTTTTACCCTCCCCCCTCCCCCAAACCGTAAATTATCGATGGATTGTTCTTCATAATTTTACAATTACTCCTTCATTTCGTAAAAATTCGTAAAGTTTTGTAAAAAAACAATTATTATCAATTCGAAGTGTACATCGACAAAAAAAAAATCGATCGACATCCTGCAAAAAAAAGAAACGAGTTTTAAATAAAAACTCATTTATCTTTCAATAAACGAGCAACCCAATCTGGATGGAAATTGATTAAACGACAAATACAAAATTCTAAAAATCAATATTGTCAAACCGTCGATACAGAAATTTCCAAGAGACTCCTTATCACGAAAAATCCAATCTTTCATTCTCCCATCACAAAAGTCTGTAAAATCGCCCATCTAAATATATATCTTGAGCAATCGATTGTTTCAAACAAGACATTGTTTAAAAGCATTTTAAATAAATTTCTTTTAATTTTAATTAAATTTTACTATTTTCTCACAAAATAGTAAAATATACCATAAAATGAAATCGTCGTATATGAAAACGATGAATGATAATGATAAGAAATTCCTCGTCGTAAAATTAAAAAATCTAATTAAAAAAAAATTATTATAATATTAGTTTATCGATGTATTTTTGAATTCGTCATCACGAGTGTCACTGAGGTGACTTTATTGAGTGTAACCACGTTTTTAGTATATGTGTATTTAAGGGCTACGTGTCGTCCTTAAATACCCTTCCCCAGGATCAATATTGCTTGTTTGCACTCTCTGCTTACGTCGGGTACACTGGCAAATTCGTAAGAGGTTCAGAGTGACATAAATAAATATAAGTATATCATTATATACACTTATCGATCAATATATACATATATATAAATATATATATACAGGGTGTCCCAGCTAAGAATGTTATCCTTGAAATGGGAGGTAGAGGGTGAAATTCTAAGACAATTGATATAAGCATGTATGGGTCCCAGATCAACCCCTGAATTATTATTAATTTTTTACGGTAGCCAATGAGACGCGCCCGGAGGCGGGCCTACGTCGCT
>JAPYZJ010006478.1:0-18356 GCA_030522765.1 Ophioninae sp. B BG-2022a | reverse complement strand
ATGCAAATTGTTTGGGTTTGTTTGTTTGTTTGATATTCGTCAGCGAAATCTAACCCAAACAAACATTTGCTTTTCCAAGAAATGCAAATTGTTTGGGTTAGTTAAACCCAAACATTTGGTTTTACGAGAAATTCAAAACGTTTGGGTTAGTTAAACCCAAACATTTGGATTCACCAAAAATACAAAACGTTTAGGTTCGTTAAACCCAAACATTGGAATTCAGGAGAAATACAAAACGTTTGGGTTAGTTAAACCCAAACATTTGGATTCACCAAAAATACAAAACGTTTAGGTTCGTTAAACCCAAACATCTGCATTCACGAGAAATACAAAACGTTTGGATTAGTTAAACCCAAACATCTGCATTTACGAGAAATTTTTTCAGACCGTGCCCTTTTGCCCTTTAAAAAAATCCCAGGACAAAGTGTGATTTTTGGGTGAATTATCGAACAGATATTGGATCAACGAGACAACGCACTCTTATCGAGTAATAACTCACCGTGATTGTAGCCACCGTAGAATTGATGGAAGCCCCCTCGCTGACCTGGACTTCGTAAACGTTTTGTTGAAAAACTGGGCTTCTCGTATTGGGTCCGGGTATGACGTGTACTTCAACGATGGTTTGGGAGTATTTGCCACCTTTGTCTGTCGCTTGTACGGTTATGCTGTATTGTTCGTCAGCGTTCAATTTCCTCACTGACTCAATAACTCCGGTTTTCGGATCGATTTTGAATTTTTGCAGGCCGTTGTTCGATACGTGATAAATACTGTACGTTATCTCGGCGTTTTCGCCCTCGTCGTTGTCAGTGGCCTCGACCTTGAGTGACAAATTTTCAAAAGACAAAAAATATTCGTGTCATTAAATTCAAATTTCATTTCGATAATTGATAAAAGTGAAAAATCAACGTTTCCGAGTGTCGATTTATCATTGAATAATCATTTTTAACGTTGATAAGGCGTGTACGTATGAACGCCTTAAAACTTAGGCCAATGAAGAAAAATGAGCTATTCACCTTGGTTACTTCGCGCCGAGTTTCCCCGGCTTGTACAGTGATAGGTGGATTCATTGGTAGTTGCGGGGCGTTGTCGTTCACGTCATTGAGAGTGACGACCAACGAGAGTGGCGAGGACGCCGCGACGCCAGTTTTCTCCCGAGCAACAACCTGGAAACGAAAACGGCCGGGACTCGGTGGATCTCGGTCGAGATTTTCCTCGTGCACGACCAACGAGCCGTTCGGATCGATCGAGAAAAAGCTCGTTGTCAGTACGAACGTGTACGTCGGCTTCGGATCGTCGGCGCCCTGAGGAAACAACAAGAAAACTTATGATGCGACCCAATTTGACTCAACTCAGCTCAATACGATACAACTTAACTCAATTCAACCCAAGTGAACTCAACTTAACTCGATTCAATTCAACTTGACTCAATTCAATTCAACTTAACTCAATTCAATTCAACTTGACTCAATTCAGTTCAACTTGACTCAATTCAATTCAACTTGACTCAATTCAATTCAACTTGACTCAATTCAGTTCAACTTGACTCAATTAAACTTAACTCAATCCAATTCAACTTAGCTCAATTCAATTCAACTTGACTCAATTCAATTCAACTTAACTCAATTCAATTCAACTTGACTCAATTTGATTCAACTTGACTCAATTCGAATCAACTTGACTCAATTCAATTCAACTTGACTCAATTCAATTCAACTTGACTCAATTCAATTCAACTTGACTCAATTCAATTCAACTTGACTCAATTCAGTTCAACTTGACTCAATTCAACTTAACTCAATCCAATTCAACTTAGCTCGATTCAATTCAACTTGACTCAATTCAATTCAACTTAACTCAATTCAATTCAACTTGACTCAATTCGATTCAACTTGACTTAATTCGAATCAACTTGACTCAATTCAATTCAACTTAACTCAATTCAAATCAACTTGACTCAATTCAATCCAACTTGACTCAATTCAATCCAACTCAACTCAATTCAACCCAACTTAACTAAATTCAACCCGACTTAACTAAATTCAACTCAACTCAACTCATCTTAACTCAGCTCAACTTCAATTATACCCAAACAAACGGAACTTAACTCAGCTTAACTTCAATTCAACCCAAAAAAACTCAACTTAACTCAGCTTAACTCAACGAAAAAATAGCCGAAGGCACAATTTTACTTATTTTGTTCCCCGTTGGTGAAAAACTCATTTGACTCTCTCTCATTAAAGCTTCGAGCGTGTTTCGGTTGTATTATTTTTCCTATTTACGATTTTCCTCATATATGCACTGAGGCTTTCCTCTATTGGAGGAGGATGTTTATTTACTATTATCATTATTTTTATTTTATATTATTATTATTATTATTATTATTATTATCTTATCGCGTGCGAAAAGTATAGAATTATTGAATTATATTATTATAATATTTTGTTTGGGTTTGTTTTTTTGTTTTATATTATTATTGTTTATATTTTTATATGAACTATATCGTGCTAAGGCATAATAAAAACATCTATCTATCCATTGCACTGTTGCACTATTTTCATCATTTTTTTTCGAACGGTTTTTCGATCGACCACGACCGCTTGGGAAATACTCGCAAAATTGCATTTCGAATGAATAGACACGTTCCACGTAAAATTTGTAAATATATACAATTTCTAGGCCGAGAGTTTAATTGCAAAATATTTGTAGGTGCTCTTCCAACGTTTGGGGAATGTCGTCTGCGAATGTTCGGAGGCCGTTTCCGCGCGATAATGTCATGGAAAATCCTCGAGGGGCTTGGAGAACGACGAGGGCAGCGATAATGCTCGAAAGGTATTAGAGGAAACGCACGGTTGATTTTCCGTGGTATAAAATGCCGGTGGAACAATAGCCCACCGTTGAGAACCCGGCTGTCTTATGAACGCAATATCGGACCATCCATAAGTCTGTCCGACAACGAGCCAACTGGAATTCCACACGCGGAACTCACTGCTACGTTTTTGAATTAATGGGTGAACTCGCATACTCGCGTTCGTTGTAATAAAAAATTCAGCTCTTCGTGGTATGCATTAAAAAGTATAAATTCTCCTACCAACTGAAAAAAACTCGATCAATGGAAACCGAAAACAATCGAATTGTTTCGCATTTTAATTTGCAGAGCAACGATGTTTGGGTTACCGGGTGTTTCGTATTTATATTTGATTTTACAAAAAATCACTTTTTAGATTTGATTTTATTTCATAAAAAATGAATTTTTTATTTTATTTTATTTTATAAAAAATCGATTTTTTATTTTATTTTATTTTATAAAAAATCACTTTTTGATTCTATTTTATTTGATAAAAATAAATTTTTTATTTTATTTCATTTTATAAAAAATCAATTTTATCATTTCACTTTATTTTGTAAAATCAATTTTTTATTTTATTTTGTTCCATTCGAAGAAAAATCAAAATCGAAAACCGAATTCATTGGTTTCGTCAAACTACTTTTTTAAAATTCTATCATTTTTATTATCCAAACCTGTTTTTTTTGCAAATCGTAAGAAATAAAAAGACAAATCTTTGATAAAAGTACGAAATAACATTGGACCTTTCAAGTGATGAAAATCATTTTGAAAAAATATATTTGGTAGATTAAAAGTATTGATTTTTGTTGCTTGATTATTTTTTGTCGTAAGAGATTCAAAAACCTGCGAATTAAAAAAGCAAAAATAATTAAGGAAAAGAAAAAAAAATAATAATAATAAATGAAAAAAAAATATATACTTGGGAACAAGAAAAAGATAAATAAAAAAAAATTAATTGAAACCTAAACAAACCCAAAATCCGTTTCCCGTCGTGCAAGAAAAATTGGGAAACGTTTATCGAACTTACCAAATCAGCATCAGATACGGTAAGTACAATGGGTTTGCCATCGCGGTCGATTACTTTCGTACCGATCGGCGCGTTCTCGTCTACGTAACCCTCGATCGAGGAAGCCGTGATGACTGGTGGATTGCTGTCTACCGGTTTAACCGTTATCGCGAGTTTCGCGGTAGCGGATCTCTTGCCTTCCGACATTTCGACAGCCTTATCGTGAGAACAAATAGCAATAACGATTATCGGAAAACCGATCGAAAGTGAAGATTTCTAGTACCTACGATCGAATGATCGGTAAAAAACCGGTAAAAATCGGTAAAGTAGCTATCTCCGATCGAGCTGAATTTTTGTACAAATCTTCCTTTTAATATTCTGAGTGAAACCCCAAAAGGACTTTTGGCGACTCGCGATAGTTTTCGAAATATCGTATTTTGAAAAATATTTATTTTGCTGCGTTCATACAATGAGCAAAATATTACACAAACCCAAACAAACCCAAACAAACCCAAACAGACCCAAACAAACTCAAACAGACCCAAACAAACCCAAATAACGAAAAGGAGAGCTATCGATATAGATATATTCGTAATGGTTGAAACAAAAAAATTCAAAATTCAATATCTCAAAAACTATCACCAGTCGCCAAAAATCCTTTTGGGAGTTCGTTTGAAATATCAAAAGGAAAGTTTGTGTAAAATTTCAGGTCGATCGTCGAAGGGAGGCTTTCGGAAGCCTACCTTAAAATTCTTCGATATATTGAAAAACGGTTGAAATCTCCGAATGGAATCACCAATTTTCAGGTACCTTAATGATGAGATCAAATTTCTTCGTAACCGTAGTATCGACAGCTTTGATCTGCTTAACTGCTCCGGTATTGGGATTTATGTCGAAAAAGTCGCGATAGTTCGCCGGATTGCCGCTGAGGAAGGAATAGTGAATCGGTGCGTTGATGCTGTCCATGTCCACCGCCTGTATCTTTTCGGGCGATATGTTGAGAATACCGGAAAGTACGCCACTGGATACCTGTATGATATTTATCATTTTTTCAAAATAATCAAATGTTTTTAGAATTTTAGTAAAATTATAAATAATTATCATCTCTATAATTATAATAAAATTATAAATAATTATAGTCTCTATCATTATAATAAAATCATAAATAATTATAATGTCTATAATTATAATAAAATTATAAATAATTATAATCTCTATAATTATATTAAAATTATAAATAATTCTAATAAAATTATAAATAATTAAAAATCGTTTTCGTTTCTCTGGAAAATTTTTCTTTCGTTTGTACGGTTGTTTTACTTACGGAAGCTGAATATTCAGGATTGATGCAAGCTCCGTCGAGCAACATGCATCCTTGATAGATGAAGGAGGGATCCTGGTCGTCGTCATCCCTTATGTTAACCGTGAGCGTTGCCGTTGACGTGAATCTCTCGGCAACGTTTCTCGCACGATCCTGAAAAAAAAAAACATTTTTATAATTATTTATTTTTCGAGTAAATTATTTCGTCTTTTTAAATTAATTAATCGTCTTTTCGTTTATCGTTTTTTTTTTCATGAATGGCTCCGTTTTAATAATATCTGTAAGAAATATACTTATAGACATTCTCGAATCGAGATATGTATAAGAAAATAAATTAATAAAAAAATACAACAAAATTAATAGGTAAAAAATAAAAAAATAATACTTATAAGTAATTTTTTTTTATTGATTATTGTTTGGTCTTTTGTAATGAATTAACTATCTTTTCGTTATTTCATTTTTTTTCCATTACTTCGTTTCTTAAATCGAAATATGCATGGGAAAATTAATTGATTTGAAAAAATGAATTAATTATGAAAGAAAAATAATTGGGGAAAAAGGAAAAATAATTAAGAAAGGAAATTCATTAAATTTGAAAAGAATCGTTGCTACCCAACGATGTGAACTTCGAGCTCGTTTAAAGCGAGATAGTAATTAACGATAATTGATTGTGAATGTAATACGCAGGTTGGCAATTTTATACGAATATCTTTTGAACGCATGTATAAATAGGTTTATTATAGGATAGGGCTATTGGAGTAACGACCGGATCTATTACCCGAAGGATGCGATTAATTGGACATATCGTGTATAACTTATATCCTCGTATTACGTACGATTCAATATCATTCGGATTCTTCCTTCGTTTTGTTTCTTTCTTTTGCATACCGCGCGCCATTATTGTTATTACCGCTAATAATATAACCGGGGTGAAATAAAAAGATCGTAAAACGAGTTCGCCGAGGGGTGTAACGCATTGGCGTCACTCAGGAGGCGGTGAAATTGGACCACCATTTTTGCCCCCCGGAAAAAATAAATCCAAAATCAATAAATTAAAAAAAAAAATTAATTAATTAAAATGATAAAAAGTAAATTTAAACAAATTTAAAAAAAAATAGTAAAAATGGTAAATAAATATAGCATTAGTAAATCGTTAAAAAATAGATCGGTTAAATAAATAAATTCAATTTGCCAATTAAACCGATTAGTTTGATTCAAATTCAATAAATTATTTAATTTATTACATTATTCAAGTAATTAAAAATCCTCAGTTCTCAAACTTTCACTTTTGGGTAAATTTGCAACGATAAAAAAAAATAAAAATGTTCAATTTTTTTTTATTGAAAAATTACTGGAAAGTAGAGTTATCGAACTAATCAGTGGATTAAGAATGAAGATGAAAAATTGAATGATTATTTCTTTTACAGTATTTTCAACTTTTGAGGTCGATGTTATAATTAACTGATTATAATACGATAATGTAATTTTTTTACGTGGTTTTTCTTTATAATGGTAATTGTGAAAAAAAATATGTGAAAAAAAATGTTCGGGGCAAAAGCACATTTTTTTTGGACTTGGTCGCTAGTAAAGACCTTGAAAGAGTAATATTGGGTACGCCAATGGTGCTCCGTGTTTGCGCGGGATACTATTGGCTTTGGACGGAGTACTTTCTTGCACGAAGTGAAAGAGGGCACGTTGGGATTCGCCATTATACGCGAACTCAATCGCGGACGGTCGTTCCATCGGGAGAAGCGTATTGGTCTCTAATGCCATGTTATTTCCGAGGTAGCCGCCTGAAATTATGAGGTAACTCGGTCATCCTGACGCCTGCTGGAGAACTCGCAGCTAGATTTTCGAACGGACGAAGTTTTTCGGTGGGAATTATTCGTATTGTTTTTTTTTTTACTTTCGGTGACATTCCTGTTGAAAAATACTTCTCAAATTTACACTTTTCGAATTTTAGTTTTTCGAATTTCAACTTTTTGAATTTCAGCTTTTCGAATTTCAACTTTTTGAATTTCAACTTTTCGATGTTCGGCGCGAGTTCATTTTATCCAAAAGTGATTTCTTATTAGAAATTAAATTCTAATTAAATTAAAATTAATTCTTATTATTTATCTATTATTATTTATCTATTATTTATCTTATCATTTATCTTATTATCTATCTAATCAATCTAAATTCTTATTAAAATTAAATGATTAAATAATTAATATTAATTAAATTTGAAACCCAAACAAAATCGATTTTGTAAAATACGATGAAAATGTATTTTACGAAATCCAAACAAACCTAACCAAACCCAAACGAACCCAAACAAACGAGTAAAAAAAAAGAATCATTGATTTCCGAGCAGGCTTCGATGACCTTGAGCGACCTCAAGGCGAAATCGATCGGGATTCTTGATGATTACACACCGTGGTTGCATCGATGCGATATGAATGCATTCCTTCCGAATGATTGATACGAAGCTCAAGATCACCAGGTACGACGTTATCGAGATTGATTTCGTCGTAACTGACTACTCGGATGGTGCATTAGCCCTTCGTGTAGTTTGTATCACGTTTCAAGAGGATTTCGCTACTAATTGAAACGGAGTGATAAGGGAAGTGGGGAGAGGAGACGAACAGCCCTGATTCGCCCTTGACGTGAGAATCCGGCTTAAAGCTTAACGTAATTTTCCCCTCATCATCCTCCTGGAATCCCGGTCATCTCTCGACATTCGTGTACTTGTAATTCTGATTGATTCGAGGACCAGTGTCAATTAGGGTTGTTGGTGGTCGCTTGAAGATAAAGGAGGTAACTCAGTAGGTTACACGAGGTTTGGTCAGTAAATGAGGTGACTCGTGTTTCCCCACGTTTTCCAGCTTCAGTGTAATTAAACTCGTTTGGGTTTGTTTGGGTTTGTTCGAATTTGTTTATTTGGGTTCGTTCGAGTTTGTTTCTTTGGGCTGTTTGGGTTTGTTTTTGTTTGTTTAGGTTTGTTTGTTTAGGCTGTTTGGGTTTGTTTTTGTTTGCTTGGGTTTGTTTTTGTTTGTTTGGGTTTGTTTTTGTTTGTATGTTTGGGTTTTTGTTTGTTTGTTTGTTTGGGTTTGTTTTTGTTTGTTTGGGTTTGTTTTTGTTTGTTTGTTTGGATTTGTTTTTGTTTATATGTTTGGGTTTTTGTTTGTTTGTTTGTTTGGGTTTGTTTTTGTTTGTTTGTTTGGGTTTGTTTCTGTTTGTTTTTGTTTGTTTGTTTGGGTTTGTTTCTTTTTATTTTTGTTTGTTTGTTTGGGTTTGTTTGATTGTTTGGATTTGTTTCTGTTTGTTTGTTTGGATTTGTTTCTGTTTGTTTGTTTGGGTTTGTTTTCGTTTGTTTGTTCGGGTTTGTTTTTGTTTGTTTGTTTGGGTCTGTTTCTGTTTCTTTGTTTGGGTTTGTTTTTGTTGGTTCGTTTGGGTTTGCTTTTGCTTGTTTGGATTTGTTTTTGTTCGTTTGGGTTTGCTTGTGCTTGTTTGGATTTGTTTTTGTTCGTTTTGGTTCGTTTGGGTTTGTTTTTGTTGATTCGTTTGGGTTTGCTTTTGCTTGTTTGGGTTTGTTTTAGTTCGTTTTAGTTCGTTTGGGTTTGTTTTTGTTGGTTCGTTTGGGTTTGCTTTTGCTTGTTTGGGTTTGTTTTTGTTGGTTCGTTTGGGTTTGCTTTTGCTTGTTTGGGTTTGTTTTTGTTCGTTTTTGTTCGTTTGGGTTTGCTTTTGCTTGTTTGCGTTTGTTTTTGTTCGTTTTAGTTCGTTTGGGTTTGCTTTTGCTTGTTTGGGTTTGTTTTTGAGCGTTTTTACTTGTTTGGGTTTGTTTTTGTTGGTTCGTTCGGGTTTGCTTTTGCTTGTTTGGGTTTGTTTTCGTTGGTTTGTTTGGGTTTACTTTTGTTTGGGTTTGGGTTGCGATACGAAGACTCCAATTATCAGGTTACGAGATTCGAGATCGCGGACTCGGTACACGAATTTTTCGCGAGGTAGGAGGAGTTCTTTAATAATAGCAAGAGACTGCAGAAGCGGCAACGCTTTCACCGTTTCGAACACTCTCATTGTACGATTCGAGAAACGGCTGTTACGCAATAAGAGAGAATCGAGCGGAATGAAAATTGCGTCAAGTGCTCCACAGAATTGTCCGCCTCACACCTCGCATCGACGGGCATTGTCTTCCTAAAAGATGTAAACCCCTCGTCGCTACGTACGTTCTAATCGCGATACAGGAAAAAGTTACTGAATTGATTAAACGAAACTAATTTGTGAAACACTGTTTGAACAACTGAATCAATGAAAAATCGTTACGGATAATTAACGTTTCCAGCAAACAAGCGATTCGGGCCAAAAATTAAAATAGTCATAAAACATCGAGAACAAATTTCGTTAATTTTTTTTTTTTTTGGCAAAATCGTATTTTTAGGAAGTTTTCGAATCGTTTCGTTTCGGTTGAAAATAAAACTGATAATATATATAAATATAACTATAATAAGTGATAAAAAAAGAATAATTTGAAAAAATTGAAAATCACGAATTCTATTGGAGAAATGTGGCAAAATCGTATTTTGAGAAATATTCAAAATCGTATTTTGAGAAATATATTTTGAGAAATATTCAAAATCCTTCAAAATAGTATTTTGAGAAATATTCAAAATCCTTCAAAATAGTATTTTGAGAAATATTCAAAATCCTTCAAAATCGTATTTTGAGAAATATTCAAAATCCTTCAAAACCGCATTTTGAGAAATATTCAAAATCCTTCAAAATAGTATTTTGAGAAATTTTCAAAATCCTTCAAATCCTTAAAAAAATGTGGCAAAATCGTATTTTGAGAAATTTTCAAAATCCTTCAAATCCTTAAAAAAATGTGGCAAAATCGTATTTTGAGAAATATTCAAAATCCTTCAAATCCTTCAAAAAATGCGGCAAAATCGTATTTTGAGAAATTTTCAAAATCCTTCAAATCCTTCAAAAAATGTGGCAAAATCGTATTTTGAGAAATATTCAAAATCATTCAAAATCTTTGTTGACAAAAACTTTGAAAATGCGCGTCCAATCGATTCGAGCTGAATGTAAAAATATAGAAAAAAAAATCACCAAGAAAATGCAAAAATCGCTAATTGCAAAATTGATAGAAACACTCGAGGAATTTTGTAACCATTTTTGATTTTGGTTGATTGCAACGACAAGAAATTAAAAATATATTGAATAACATAACACTTAACCGATCGATCGATCCTGAGTTTTTTTAGGACATCGATTGTCAAGGTATTAGCCAAGGTATTAGCACATAATGAACAATGGTGATAGGAGGCGTGTCGATTAAGAGGTTGGAGTACCGAAACGCCTACGGGGCTTTAATGTATGTTATTTTTCATGACGCTTGTATGCGTGTGCCACGCAGCTTTTTTATTCAAATAGAACATACCTGAACGCAAGAAGCAATATTCTAAACTCAACTTCTTTTCATGGAACCAAAACAAACCCAAACAAACCCAAATAAAATGTATTTAATTTCAATTTAAATTAGTTTAAACGATTATTTCATCTTAATTGAAATTAAATATAATTAATTTCATTTCATTCATTTAATTATTTAGTTTAGGTATTAATTAAATTAAATTTAATGAATTTGATTAATTTATTCAATTTATTCAATTACATTAATTTTCAATTTTATTAAATATATATAAATAAATTATAAATAAACTATTAAATATATATAGATACACTCAACTTCTTTTGATGGAACCCAAACAAACCCAAACAAATCCAAATAAGATGTATTTAATTGAAATTTCAATTAGTTCAAACGATTATTTCATCTTAATTGAAATGAAATTAAATTAATTTCATTTCATTAATTTAATTATTTATTTTAGGCAGTAATTTAATTAAATTTAATTAATTTGATTAATTTATGCAATTTATTCAATTACATTAATTTTCAATTTTATTAAATTGACAAATTTCGAAACATCCGAAGATTATTCGTTTGGCAAATGGTCTATCACGAAATATAATCGTAGAAACGAGAAGTTGATGGCCCGTTAGTAATTCCGTTTCTGAAATCACTTTGATGTCGTACTATTGGGATTTCGCAAGAATCACTGAACTGGAAAACTCTGGAACCGTTTCACAAATTCCTCACCGATTAAGCTAGATTCTCAATGGCAGCGCTAAACGCCGAAAAACTCGTTGAGTGGTTACACCGAAAAATCTGTGAACCATAGTAATCCGTAATCCTTCAATGAGGTAAGAGGTATCAATGCTGGAAAGCGATACGATTTTTCAGTTTTACAGTAAGCGATTTTCAGTTTTACCGTAAAACGGTTTTTTTTTAACTCAATGTAAAAATTTTCCGTAAAGCATAAATAATCGTTGGTTAAAAAAAAATGGTTACGTAAGTGTAACGTGAGATTCTAATGTCGTGATATTGGAATTCCATTGAGCTATGCTATTTTTCAGTTAACGAATGTCATGTTTTTTACCATCACCGCAAATATTTTCTTGGCTTTGACGTCAAAAAAATTTATTTCGTTTTATTGCAGAGTTGAAAAAAAAAGTATGCCATGGTTGGTGAAGATTTTTATGGTGTGCTCTATCTATAGATACACCGAAGTATTAGCTCGTGAGTACAATTCAAGTAACTTTCACGTTTGAAGTAATATTGAAAAAAATATTGAAAAAAAAAATTTTTTTAAATACGAATCTTAATTACAAATATCAAATTGCTGCGTTTTTCGGCAAGCTTTTTTCAAAAACACTGAATTTTTAACTCATAAATTCAAAAATCATTTTCCCCCTGTTTTCAACGTATTTTAATTTTTTTATGACAAAACATTTCGAAACTTTACACTTTGAAAAAAAATTATATCTTTCTTAAATTTATATCTCGAAAGATCCAATTTTTATGAAATAAAAAAAAAGAGAATTGTGCACAAGTGAATTAAAATTGATAAAAATTAAATAGTCTCCGACAAATTCCCAAGGGAATCAAACGGGTATTCGTAATTTGAGAATTTTGGTTCGTAATTGAAAAATTATCGCAATTCGATTTTTTTTATTAATACAGAGTATACAAATTTTAGAGGATTCTAATCCCAACGACGTATGCGATACGACGGAATGCTTTCAGGTGGGTGAAAAATTTACGTTTTTTTTTTAATTAATTAATTCACCCAGATGGGTTTTCTTTGCGATTGAATAATTACAAATAAATGACGAAAAGTACTTCGTTTCAGCATTTCAGACTGGATACTACATAAATTCCAGCGTTGACCCTTGCGACGATTTTTATGAGTTTATTTGCAGTCGGAATCGAGAAAAACCTTCAATCCCTGACGAATACGAGATTCAGCACTCGAACGCATATGAAAAAATTGAAATACGTTTAAAAGAAATTTTACAAGAGATCGACGAAGAGAATTCACCCAAGCCCTTCAAGCAAAAAATTGCTTCAATTTTGTTATTATTATACCGAAAAATACTTTTTTTTGTAAAAAAATCTTACGTGATAGAAAAAAACGGATTGGATTTTTGAATTCAGCGCTGAAAAGTACATAAAAAGTCAGTTGTCAAGTTTCAAACAATTTTTTGAACAATTTTTTTTTTTGCAGAGCTGTGTTATCGTTGGAGAACGTAAGCTACAATACTGAGCCAGAAGAGGTCTAAGCTCGTTACAGCTTTGCTGCGCGGAAACGTTACGACAGCGAATTGGATATTGGAGCTCCGGTGAATTATACATGGACGCATATAAGTGCCTACGAGAGATAATGCTCCGGTTCGATGCCTGACTGGAAAACCGATACAGATAGGTGGGCACCTCGTTGTTTGTCGTACACGTTCTTACCCGTGGTAATTTCGAGGTCTTCGGTCTCTTTTTTTTTATCCGCTTTCGCTTTAAACGGATCGTTTGAGTATAAACCGAAAGGTCATCGGAGCAACGTGCGCTGGTCATTGAAGACATACGTGTGCGTTCATTCATGTGGGTTGCTGAACTTATTCGATGATTGGCTATTTCGACCGTGTGAAACCCAAACAAACGCCCCGCGTTGAAAATCTAACCTCCTATATTTGTTTTTCCAATCAAAGCCAATAAGATCGTTGATCGTTCCAATCAAAGCCAATAAGAAAGCCAATGAGATCGTTGACCATTCCAATCAAAGCCAATAAGATTGTTGATCGTTGATCGTTTCAATCAAAGCCAATAAAAAAGCCAATAAGATCGTTGTCCGTTCCAATCAAAGCCAATAAGATCGTTGATAGTTCCAATCAAAGCCAATAAGAAAGCCAATAAGATCGTTGATCGTTCCAATCAAAGCCAATAAGATCGTTGACCGTTCCAATCAAAGCCAATAAGATCGTTGACCGTTCCAATAAAAGTCAATAAGATCGTTGACCGTTCCAATCACAGCCAATAAGATCGTTCATCGTTCCAACAAAAGCCAATAAGATCGTTGACCGTTCCAATCAAAGCCAATAAGATCGTTCATCGTTCCAATAAAAGCCAATAAGAAAGTCAATAAGATCGTTGTCCATTCCAATCAAAGCCAATAAGATCGTTCATCATTCCAATAAAAGCCAATAAGAAAGTCAATAAGATCGTTGACCGTTCCAATCAAAGCCAATAAGATCGTTCATCGTTCCAATAAAAGCCAATAAGAAAGCCAATAAGATCGTTCATCATTCCAATAAAAGCCAATAAGAAAGTCAATAAGATCGTTGTCCGTTTCAATCAAAGCCAATCAGATCGTCGATCGTTCCAATCAAAGCCAATAAGAAAGCCAATAAGATCGTTGTCCGTTCCAATCAAAGCCAATAAGATCGTTAAAAATTCCAATCAAAGCCAATAAGAAAGCCAATAAGATCGTTGTCCGTTCCAATCGAAGCCAATAAGATCGTTAAAAATTCCAATCAAAGCCAATAAGAAAGCCAATAAGATCGTTGTCCGTTCCAATCAAAGCCAATAAGATCGTTGACCGTTCCAATCAAAGCCAATAAGATAGTTGACCGTTCCAATCAAAGCCAATAAGATCGTTAATAGTTCCAATCAAAGCCAATAAAATCGTAGACTCACCGAAGCCAAAATCGTCACGAGGTAACGCTGGGTCCTCTCGAAATCCAGGGTACGATTGACCGTAACTTGTCCCTGGTGGGGTAAATTGATACTGAAATAACCGTAACCGTCCGCAGTCGTAATCCTGTTTCGGCCGATTCCATTTCCGGTCCCGATACCCGTACCATCGCCAGGCGCTATCGAGTACTCGACTAGACCATTCACACCCGCGTCAGCGTCGATCGCCACCACGTTTTGGAAAATCGTTGATCCTACCGGAGTTAGCTGAAATTCGTAATGAACGAAATGCGAAAGTGGAATTAATCAATCGGTATGGGGTACCGGTATTCGAAGTGCTTGGGGATTAATTGTTAGAAAAGGAATAACGATGACACGGTATGATCAAGAATTGGACAAAACATGAATAATCGTTGCCAAAATTGCCCAATATGACGTTTGACGACCGATTTCATACTCACTCCTATCACGTTTTAAACAGTGCTATTTCTGGAGGAACAAATCTTGCTTGTGTCACCTTGGAACCTGGTCTACATTACTAAGCAAAAAAGATATACGCTTGAACCGAATTTCACTTTCGCAGTTTGTCTGGTAAGAGCGTGTACGGTGGAACTCTAATTGAAATGGGGAGAAAATGTTGAAAAAAAAGGCTACACCTACTGTACAATGAGACCTTTGATGCTCCAATTTCAAAAATCCATTTTAGTCCCGTTTCCCATTCCTGTTTACTTCTAACCATTACTTCGAGTCTCCGAATAGTATTTTGTAACGCTGCACCATTTTGTATTCCCTCATGATCTTGTTGAGTTATCACCGACTCATCGACGTTTGCGACCCAAAACCGGTATTTACTCGTTGATGACATCGGAAGATCACGGATACAAGCGCAGTCGCAATTACGTCTCAACGGGTCTTGGAAAATAGCAAATGATCATTGGATTAGGCATGAGTCCATTAGGAGATGGACATGCCCCTCCTTCCATGTTGAAAAAAAAACAGTTGGCTGTGGCAAACCGGAGATTCATCGTGTCTGATGACGTTCCCTCAGACATCGCAGGTACGTACACAATCGGAAGACCGTATCCGAGAGATTCATAGACCCACGTGGATCTCTCCATACCGGGAGAACTGAACTCTGGATGTTGTCGGTATGTCTTGTTACAACCAAGACTACGAACCAATTAAATCCCGGACCTCCAAGATTGTCGAGTAACATAATAGGACTGAAACGAAGCCGAGTTTTTTTTTTCTATTGTCCGAGACGTAATTGGTGGTAAGTAATAAAACCGTACAGCATTTTATGCGGTCTTCGAACATACCCGGAGTGTACCAGACGTGCAAGTATACGTAAGAATATTTTCGTCGACCGTTGGATACATCGAAAAAGAAAAAGGTCGTTCACCTGTTGCTGATTTTGGAAGCAGTCGATGCATATCTGACGTTTTATTCGAAATCCCAGATTTTCAAAATAGGGTTTTCCATTTTTGTCGAAAAATCGAATAATTGGTTGTTTTTTTTTTATTTTTCGTGAGTATTTCATGTACATCTCGAACGTAATGATTAATTGCCACAAATTTTTCCAGGACCCTCCTCGCGCATTTGACCAAATGGGGAAAAACGTGATCGAAAGATAAAGGTCGTTCACCTGTTTTTGCTGATTTTGGAAGCAGTCGATGCATATCTGACGATTTACTGGAAATTCCAGATTTTTATAATAGGGTTTTCCATCTTTGCTAAAAAATTGAATAATTGATTGTTTTTTTTAATTTTTCGTGAGTATTTCATGTACATCTCGAACGTAATGATTAATCGCCACAAATTTTGCTAGGGCCCTCCTCGGGCATTTGACCAAATGGGGGGTAAAAAGTGATCATAAAAAAAGTGATCGAAAGAAAAAAGGTCGTTTACCTGTTTTTGTTGATTTTGAAAGCAGACGATGCATATCTGACGATTCACTCAAAATCCCAGATTTTCAAAATAGGATTTTCCATTTTTGCCAAAAAATTGAATAATTGATTGTTTTTTTTAATTTTTCGTGAGTATTTTATGTACATCTCGAACGTAATGATCAATCGCCACAATTTTTTCCAGAGCCTTCCTCGGGCATTTGGCAAAATGGGGGATAAAAAATAATCGTACACGCTTTTACCGTACAGACTATCAACCAGTCCTAAATATTTTTACTGCCGAAAATATGAGGACCGTAAACGTCAAAAAGGTTGTTTACGAACTTATAAAAACTGTGCAAGTTCCAAATGACGAATAAAAAATGAGGTTTCCCTCATTTTCATTTTGACCTTAGATAAAGGGCATTGAATCCTGTAACATTGTGACGTAACGGAAACAATCGATCGCTCGATTTACGAGATAATCGAAAAAAGAGGATAACGAGAGCAAGGGATAACTGTTCGACGTTTTTGACGACTATACCCAGTGGATAATAAAAACAAGACTTGGGTGAGCATCGTCCGGGACTTGACGAGAAGCCAACTGCAGTAATGACGTCCGAATGAGTCGAGGGGTAAAGGGGTGAAAAATAATCGAGCGCAGACGCGCTTGGAAAACGTCGGGCCCTTTTATTCATCATCTTTCCTCACTACTTACGTTACATTTTACCGTAATAAGCGTCATAATCGACCATACTTTACGAGCTTTTTTTCTACTCCCCATAATGTTCTTTTTTTTTTATTAGCCCCGTTCGTTGGCTCGTATCGTGGCAGATAACGTAAAAAGATGGGCTTGATTCCGAGGGGTAATTTCACGTGCACGTATCCCTCGTTAAGAGAGAGCCGACATTTTTTTCATTTTTTTTTTCATTTTATTGAAAAACAAATCAAACAGGTGCCAAGTCTTTAAAATTTTACGATTTTATAATCTACTTCTCATACGCGAGAAAATTCTCGTTGTTCTTTTACACCATTTTGATATTTTTTTTTATTGATATTTTTATTTCTTGTTTTTTATTTTATTGAATTTCAGTTTTTTTTCACTAGAAAAATAAGAGAAATCGTGGTTTTCAAAAGGGCTGTCTGCTATCAAGATTTTGTAATCGATTTTCAATACAAAAGCCCAAACTTCCTTTTTTTACATTCGTTGTTTAATTCGTTTGGGGATTTTTTAAATAAATTTATAAACAAATTAATTTATAAATTATTAAACAAATTTATTTATAAATTTATAATTCGTTATTAAATTCGTGAATTTAATTCGTTACGTTCGTTATTCAATTAATATCGATCGAATCGAGTTTCGTATGATCGATATTTTTTTTTTGATCACGTGATTGATATTTTTTTTAAATTTTTATATCATCACGAAATACTTTAATTATCATTTTTACTTATCATAATTACTTTAATTATCATAGTATGTTCACTCACCTCTGGTACTGTCGTCTCGTAAGGGGTATTGATGAACTTTGGTGCATTGTCGTTGATGTCTGATACCCGAACGATAACCGGTATTATCCGCTTCTTGTTCTTAGATCGAATCGTGCAAGTCAGCTGTCGAGGAAAACAAAAACGTGTACATTTGATCCCAGCTCACAGCAAATGCATCAGAGTACTTACTTAAAATTGAAATAAAAATGATTAAAAAAAATAATTTTAAAAAATAATTTCTTATAGTAAAAACTATTAATTGTTGATATTGGATTAAAAAATCGATAATTTCTTTGAAGATCGAAAACAATTGTCCATTTTATTTCTACTCAAAAACTGGACTTTACAAAGGAAAAGCTACGAGGAAAATTTGATTCTTTGTTACCAAATACAAAAAAAAAAGAAACGTTAACGCGAATGAGAGGTAAAATAAAAACGGACTGGAACGAGTTGGAATAACGAGATTCTTCGGATCTCGCGACCAGAGATCCGTTAGAAGCGAGTAAAGGCTTGATAGGATTCGCGAAAGAAAAGTCCTCGCGGTCCTCTCTCACTCCGAACAGCTCGTGGAGCTGTTTCTGAACATTTTAAAAGCGCATAAATACACATATACAGCCTTGGCCAAAAGTATTAGACATCCAATAATTTTTCTATCCGGACGAAAAATCGAATTTCTCGACGAAAAAAAATCGTAAAAATTTGTTCAACAAACGAAACTGAAGCTAATAGTAACC
>JAPYZJ010006477.1:0-11376 GCA_030522765.1 Ophioninae sp. B BG-2022a | reverse complement strand
ATTAGGTTCCTTTACGTTGATTTTGTTTTTGGGAAAATTTTATATTTTAAATTAATATATGTAAAACAAAACTATCGATAACTTAAGCGCAACTAAATGCCTGATAAATAAATAAGAAGAGAAGTTTTTTATTTAAATTATCTTTGTTTTTATAACACAAAAACAAAATGGTATTCCATATTTGGTTACTTTCCTCTATATTTATGTGTGTTTGTTCTGTTTTTTTGGATAAATTTGATTGCCATCGTGGTAGCTTAATTAATGAACAGGAAAAATAAAGAATTTTGGCTTCCGGGAACTAGAAAAACCTGTTCAGAGTGAACCGGATATGTACCTCAGCTTGTATTCGTGATCGTCTGATCGTATACTTTCGCGAACGAGTTTCGAAAGCTTTCC
This sequence comes from Ophioninae sp. B BG-2022a, assembly GCA_030522765.1. Lineage (NCBI taxonomy): Eukaryota > Metazoa > Arthropoda > Insecta > Hymenoptera > Ichneumonidae > Ophioninae sp. B BG-2022a. The sequence continues at coordinate 10,980 of JAPYZJ010006477.1, read as the reverse complement.
AGACGATTTGTGGCGCTGGTGCCTGAGAAATTTGATAATGGACGAGACAGCCAACCGGACAATGGAGACTTTCTGGAATCGTTATTCTTTCTCTTTCTAAATCTTTTTCTCTCAATCTCCCTCCCCCCTTCTTCATCCCTTTCTGATTCATCGTAACTTGTTTTATCTCTTTCTCTCTTTTCCTCCGTTTTCTCTCGTCCTACTCTCCGTCTGGAGTTTCCGGCATCGAACAAATTCCCTAGTGACCATTCCTCGCTCGCCTCGGACTTGCCGTTTCAAACCGCAGCGCACCAACGGTATTAAGCTTTCCCATTGCTACGCCGTTTGCTGATGGCATGTTAGACCTTTGACTTTTTTTTAACTTCATTTTGTCGTGGCTATTCGACAATGTTATTTCCTACCGTTTTGGTGACGTTGGTATCGAGAGGTTAAACTGCAGTGAGAATTTTGCGAAATTGCTCAACTTTTGTTTGGGTTTGTTTAGGTTACGTGACAATGTTGCTTTATATCGTTTTGGTGACTTTGATATTGAGGGGTTAAAGTACAGTGAGAGTTTTTCGAAATCGCTCTATGTTTGAACCAAACCAAACAAACTCGAGTTTGTTTAGGTTTGTTTGGGTTTGTTTCGGTTGGGAAGGGAGAAGGAATCAACTTCGATATTGCACGATGTTTGGAAGGAAGGAATTTGTTTACACTGTGACGTTTTCGTCTTCCTGGATTTGAGAAAGACGAGAATTTTGCAAAATCGCTTATTGTTTGAGTCAACCCAAACAAATCCAAACAAACTCCAGGCTTATTGTTTGAGTCAACCCAAACAAATCCAAACAAACTCCAGTTTATTTAGGTTTGTTTGGTTTGGAAATGGAGAAAGAATCAACTTCGAAATTGCAAGATGTTTGGAAAGAAGGAATTTGTTTACACTGTGACGTTTTCGTTTTTCTGGATTTGAGAAAGATAAGAATTTTGCAAAATCGCTTACTGTTTGAGCCAACCCAAACAAGCTCAAACAAACCTAAACAAACTCCGGTTTGTTTGGGTTAACAAGGGAAAAGGAATCAAGTTCGAAACGATGTTTGGAAGGAAGGAAAGTTCACACTTTGACGTTTTCGTCTTCCTGGATTAAAGTATTTTTTTATGGTGAATACGGAACGATAAAAATCCCTAGCTCGTGAATATCGATCACGCCTGAGAACACCTTGAAGAAGGACGTTGATCTATCCTAGTTCGCGTGAACTCGGCCAGTAGTTGAAATTTCTTCAACCGCAGGACTAACGCTTAATGGCACTTGAATATTGATCAATCCACGTTTCCTGGTAGGTCGAAAACTGGAGCGTTGAATTATTCGGTAAAAACATTCCCATACTTATGCTGGTACCTCAGTTTCTTGACCTCATGCCCGATGACGAAATTGTAACCACCTCGAGTTCGTACATCAAATATTTGCTTTTCGTAAGGGTAACTAATGTTTTTCTTTACTAACGACCCGAAAGTTAAACAATTCATTTTTGGTGTTTACATTCGTCTACGTAGACCCCTGAATTATAAAACGAAGATTTGTGATACCTTAATATACTTCGTACATATTTTACAATTTTCACAATCAACAATTAATTTTCTGAATTGTTTTCAGATGTCCGTTCATTTTAACCCCGAAAGTTTAACAGAATGTTTTTTCAATAATTTTGTTGGCAAATCTACTATTCAAAATGTCGGAAGAAAATCTTTTGTATAATAGAAATCAATGAAGGATATAAAAATGTTTTTAAAAAACTTTATTTCATTTAAACAATGCAAATTACAACGCTGTAAAATTAAACCAAAAGCCTAAGTGAAACCTGTTATTTCTCAAAATATCTAAAATTCTAAGAATTAAAAAATCTGAGAATCTAAAATTTGAAAAATCTGAAAATCTGAGAATCAATGATTTGAAGAATTTAAAAATCTGAGAATCTAAAAACAAAAAAATATAAAAAATCTAAGAACCTCAAAAATTTAAGAATCTCCAAACTTGAGAATCTAAAAACTAAAAAATCTGAAAATCTCAGGATCTAAAAAATTTAAGAATCTCAAAATCTGAGAATCTACGAATGAAAAAAAAAATCTGAAAATCCTAGACTCCCACATTCAAGAATCTCTAAACCTAAAAATCTAAAACCACAAAAATCTATAAAACTCCGAATCCACCAATTCGATCAACCCAAACCTGAAGGTCTACGAATCTCCAAACAACAACAAAAAATCTCAAAATCTGAACAACAAAAAAAACACACACTTTTTCGTCAAAACCGTTCTCAATGAAATGAAGCCTTTCAGTGCATGGGTAGTATTGACCACAGCTGTTAATCGTCATTGAGGATAACTCCCGATCGTTCTGCGCGTCGAAACGTACATAGCGCAGGTTTGTTTGCATCTAGTCGATAAGCAAAGCCTGCGTACGAGATTTGCCGAGGAGGTCTAGGAGAGAAGTCTGTAATATCAGAGATGCGACGAGAGGGGGTATATGACATTCCCTGAATTCGTAAAAGGGCGGGGGGGGGGGCACGAAAATGGAGAGAGCTAGAATGAAGGGTCACATTCAGGATGGGAAGAGAATGCTCGAGACAAACTTCGGTTTAATAGTCGAGACTTCAACCAAAGCGAAACGGTTTCAGGGTTTGTGTACGCCACCAGGATGTAGGAGTGAGGGGTTGAGAGCTTCGGGGTGCTTCTGCCGATCCTTCCACAGCTACAAATTGTCTTATTACGCTGCGCACCACTAGACCACCAGGGGTTGTAAATCCGGCAGTTATATGCATATATATGTATATATATGAATATATACAGGGTGTGTAAAAAAATGTGTGCGCAAAGCACACATTATTTCTAAATTATTGATCACTTGTGTTTCGATACACTTTTTTTATACTATGGTCGCTTAAACATCGTCACAATGAGCATTTTTCACAAATTTTTCACTAGAACAATAATTAAAGTTGTTTTTTTTTTTCAAGCCACGTAATTGCAGTCATGCTATTGATTGCCTATCTACTAGCTCGGTTATCGGGCATTATCATAGTACTAAAAAACCAACGGAATTCATTAATTTGTGGTCGTGGTGTTCAAGAATGTAAAATGAGGTAACAAAAACGTCGACATTATTTTAAAAATTCATATCTTTGGAACTACTTGGTTTTTTTTTATTTCTATTTTTTTTTCTGAATGGTCGTTAGTTGTACTAAAACCCGTTTCAAGGTTATTAATTTCTGGACACCCTGTGTATATGTATATATAGGTGGGCCCATTACATATGTACGAATCGTTCATCTATATATATGATTCATTTAGAGCGTCGTTTCCGGATCCACGAGCACGTGGATTCGTAACTCATACGGAAGAGACGTATACGGAACAAGTCTCGTTTTCTACAAGTCTAGGGGCCAGCATTAATTGCCACGTCTGACAGCTGAAAGCCATTCAACGATAAATCACTACTTTATGGTACAGCAAAATCATTCCGCCCAGGCGACCCAACGATTTTCACTGAATTTCGACCCGAGGGGACGACGTTTCTTCGGACAATTGAAACGCGATTTAAAAAAAACCCTATGGCTTGACGGATGTTGGGTCTTTTGAGAAAAAAACGATTTTGTGGTCGTTTTAATACGAACGAGTAGTTAGGTTTGATTAAACGATCGGAGATTGTTTGGGTTTGTTTTGGGTTTAAAAATTGAGGAAGATTTGGTTTTTATTTACTAGAGCAGAATTTTTTTTTTAATGGATTTCAATGTTGTATTAATAATGCTTAATGAACTCTGAATTAATATATTTAAATAAATATATTGATTCAGATTTTTTTGGGAATTGTAAATATTATACAATCTCCCAAAAAAAAAATAAAAAGTCTTTATATAATGAATTATTAATTCTTAAATTAAATATAAAATCATAAAAGTCCTTTATATAATAAATTATATATTGTAAATTTAAATATAAAATTATAAAAATTCTTTGTATAATAAATTATACATTCTAAAATTAAATATAAAATTATAATAAATTATGAAAATCCTTTATAACTATGAACTTATAAATAGCCTTTTCTTCGAGGACTCAATGTAGAATCCTGGTTTAAAAGATGCAAACGTGGATGGCATTCACTACACTCTTATGTTAGAAATGCCATTGATAACGATAGTCGAGGTAACTGCTGATTTTATGTACAATGACGTTTTGTACGAATGGATGTAAAGAAAGCTGATGGGAAAAGGTGGAAAGAGGAGGATTCGAGGTTGCTAAAGTATCTGCTATTGAAAGAGGCAAAAGTACGACTTGGAAGCTCAGCACTACGCAAACCGAAAGGTCTGGGTAGTCTTCGTGAGTTTTCAGGCGACCATTGCCGATGCTCATAGCCTTCGTGTAAACGACTCTCGCGAGAACTCTTCACTGAATTAAGGTCGAGCTCGGATCAGGCCGTGTCTGCAAACTTGGCCCTTTTTTCTCCACCCCCGGACCATAAACCGTGCAAGTGCATGTAAGTCATTGTCGTAATTCCTCGTCGACCCTAAACTGTTTTTTTTTTTCATCTAAGTATTGGGAAACTTCGATTCTGATTTATTGATTTTTGGCAAAGCCAAACGAACGGTCTCAGAGCTTACCGATTAGTTCGATTAATCATACTCGGGCTGCTTAATTTTTTACGCCGTATTTCCGGTTTTAAAAGTATTCGTTCGATGCGGACCCAATATTGGCTCCAAAGTAGAACAGGCATAAGAAAATCGAATTCTTTTTTTTTCGACGATTGTTTCAAATCCGGCATCAATCATCAATCATCTCTCATCCCCTTGATCGTCCATTTCCTCTATTTTTCCATTTTCCCATTCTCATTTCTTGACCTCTCATCCATATGTGAAACGGAAGAAAAAAGTAACAGTTCGTACTCCATGCCTGATTTTTCATCAATTATAACATTTGTGATAGAACAAATATAGCTATATTAAACTTTCGTTTCCGGTCTAAAAAACACGTGCTTTATAATTTTATCTAATATATTTCGGTTTCTGATTGTTACAAAGCAGCAGAAAAAAAATTGGAGGTGACTTTCGACCCCATGGTCAGGGCGCAAGTAACAAGGCCTGGGTAGAAAGTGACACCATATTAGTTCTGCCCAATGCTATAAATACAACGAAAAACAACACAAGAGTAAATCAAATTATTTCATTCAAAGTCACAGTACAAAAACAATGAGCTTCCTAATGAAGTTTAACTTGAGATTCGAGTTTCTATCTAGTCGAACATCAAGAAAAATGTACTTTTTGATGATTAGTTAATAAACAAATTAACGCATGCGCGGGGATTGAACTTGATGTCTGAGGGGCAGTGTAAGCTGACAACCAACGATCGTTTGTTACTTTCGACCCGCCGTTACTTTGTCCCCTACACTCCTAAACCCTGGCAAGTACTTAGCTAAAAGAATTCCACCAAAAAGTGGGCAAATTCTTTACCGAAGATTCGCTAGTCTCGAACGATATTTGCTCCCTTGTCCCGTGTTAACCAGGGCAATTTGGCTTTACGATATATTCGAGAAATGAGGTTGTAAGCAATAGGAGGACATTTTAGGAAGTGAGCTCCGGGTCGAGAGCACCAGGAACGAGAAACTGACGCGAAACTTTTGCAATCTTAGTATGCTACGAGGCGAAGGTAGGAGGCGCGAGAACGGGCGAGCATTAGCACGAGTTAACGTTCATGGTCCCCTCTTTGCGATAATGTTCGCTCTGTCGTATATTAAAAGGGGTCTGACTAACCAACCCCCCCCCCCCCTTTCATTCCCTCCTCCTGTGTCTTTCCCATTACCCATTCCTGCGTGAATACTGCTTTATGCCTAAACTCATTACGACACGTGTAGAAGAGCGGTTATGAAGTTCGAGAGTCTTTCCCACTTGTTACTTTATGATATAACAGGGAATAGTGATCCCTGTTTTATCGAACAATTCTCCGAGACTCATACCTAAATAGCAATAAAGTTCAATAATAATAATAATAATAAAAATAATGTTATTATAATATGATTAATAATAATATTAATAATAATAAAATTTCGTGGACACCAAGAATAACATCATGGATGAAAGCGATGCAACTAATTAAGACCTCACCAAGATCTATTTGTAACCAGTTTATGAGTATATTCTACTTGACAGCAGTCCGTAGAATATTCATAGGAACCGGCTAAAGCCGAGAATTGTGAAAGCAGTGTGAACATAATAATAATAATAGTAAGTAGGGGAAGAGTAGTAAAAATAATAGTAATAGGGTTACTACGAATAATAATAATAAAGTACTAAGAGGAATAATTGTATTTATTCTTTTTTAAATTGAATTTTCAATTCGGAAATTGTTGAATAATAATGACTGTAGAAAGAATAGTAAAAATAGTAAAAAATATATTATCAGTGATAGGGATGATAAGAAAAAAGGTGGTGAATTCGCTTTCGGACAAAGAAAGCTTCGATACATTTAGGCAAGAGGATCAAAATTTTTTTTTTCGATTCTGAAATAGTTTTGAGGGTTTATCTATTTGACAGTTTTCAGCTGATTACGAATATCAATGAATTTTCGTCGAGTGCACTGCACAGAGGAAAAAATCGTGTTTTTAGAAGTTTTTTACCAGTAAATGGACCAGTAAAAAACAATGTAAAAAATCCAAAATTTGTTTGGATTTTCGAGGAAAAAAAGTTTTTTCACTCAATCATCGATAACTTTTTTTCCTTTAGGATTTGGCACTCCACTCTGAGCTCAATCTCTTCGTTATAGTTTTCTCTTCAAAATGCTTTTTTAAAAATTCAAATCCGATGATTTTTCAATTTTTGGCAGAATTTCAAAGTTGAAGCATCGATTTTTGCACATTTTTCCATACATACCCCTTTACCTCTAGTTTTGCGATTTTTCAAGAAGACTTTGCAAGAAAACTATAAGAGATATCAATATGATTCCAACGCCATTATTTGAATCAGGCAAAAACCTTTTCCAAACACACCAAATAAATCTCCATCGCATAGAAGAAGCCTACTCTACGATCTTTTGAAATATCGTGATTTTCGAGATTCCAGAAAAATGGCAGGGAAAGTCGAAATTTTTTTTTTTCGTTTCTAAACTCTTAAAAGGGTCTATATAATCGTAAATTTTCCGCTGATTACGAATATGCCCGAGTTTTTGCCGAAAGTACAAAATTAAACCTAGAAAATGCAAAATATCTTTTCTAGAATGTTTTTTCGACATTTTTCCTTAGAAATGTCGAGTTCAAGGCTCATTAAATGGTGGATTTGTCTTCCAAGCAGGCTGTATATTGCAACTATGAAAGTGATTCATAATTATTGATAATACTAGTACCAACGATAATAATAGTTGTGCTAATTAGGATCGTTCCAATAGTCACGATATATAATAGCAATAATAGTGTATATATTTCCAATCCAAAACTATCATGTTCATGGTGCGTGGATGATTCATAAATTAGGGTTTCCGGTTCAATTTGTTGGGAAGCTTGGCCAGGTGCAATGTGGAAACAGGAAGAACAAGGGAGGCGAGGAAACGAATGAGAGAAGATCGTGAAGCGAATGGGGTCGCTTTCAAGAGAGATTCCCTTCGTTATCCCTGAACAAGGAGATATATGTCTTATTTCAAAATCGTTTCCTCTCGAACTGCACTCCTGTCATGTACAATGAGTTCCGCAGTGGAAACGCTTTTGTTTGGATCGTTCGAGGGAGCTTTTCTCGTGTCAATCAGCGTTTACAATTTCGACATTAACTAGTTCTCCGATATCGGGATACATCGGAGTATGAATCATATACGCGAACGGAATTTAGTACTTTCGATATATTTTTATCTCTCCGGTGAAATTTCATATTTCGAAGTCAGCGAAATAAATAATAACGATCATTATTTTAGCCGCATTTACTCTTAATTAACGATGTAAATAATACGAGCACCACCCGTGTATGCTCACTATTATTTCATCGTGATCTCGAAAACCTTGCTCTTCGTGTCTGATCAACGTGGCGAAACGAAAATTAATGTTCAGTTTAATTATCGCTCAAAATGTGCAAATGTTTAGTATCGGTTAAAATGTATTTAAAATTGAATTCACCATCGTAAAACTTTTATTTTAAATCAAGCTTAGAATTGTGTAAAATGTACTTAAAACCAAGTCTATCAATTTGAGAAACTTATTTGAAATCCATTTGATGTCAGGTTTATGATTGTGTGAAATATATTAAAAATCCATTCGTAATAGAGTTCATAATTGTGTCAAATTTTTTAAAAATGTATTCCAAATAAAGTTTATTATTGTATAAAACCTATTTAAAACCTATTCAAAATCTAATTTACATCTAATCTAAATCTAATCTAAATCTAATCTAAATTTTATTCTTTAAATTCAACTTTATCCTTGTATAAAATTGATGTAAAACCAAGTTTATCATCACCCAAACAAACCCAAACAAATCTTTTGAAAATGTATTTGAAATAACGATTATTATTGTGTAAAATCTATTAAAAATCTAATTTATCATTCTGTAAAACCAACAAAACCCTTGTATAAAATTCATGTAAAACCAAGTTTATCGTTGTGTAAAATTGATTTGAAGCCAACTTTACCACTGTCTAAAATCTACTTAAAATCAGGTTTACCATCAAGGTCGATTCAAAATCAAATCCAGTTTAAGTTAAATCTACTTAAAATCAGGCTTACCATCAAGTCGATTCAAAATCAATTCCAGTTAGCTCGAGTTGAAATGAGTTTTTAATTCCTCGAATATCAGCCGAAAAATGGAAATTTCATTACGAAGGACTATTTCCGTTGTCCTCGATTTCGTAGGTTTTGTCCGAGCTCTAGAATCGCTTCGAATTCTTGGCACACACGATACAGTGAATCTTGTTGGCTCGTAGACCGTACACGGAAGTGACGATGGTCACCTAACCGAACGTTTGCTCTTAACCGGAAGTTTGAGAAACCCCGCGAATTTTCCGGTCTCTGTGCGCGACCCCGAACCTCATGCACGATAAACACGAGTCCCTGTATAAACCGTATCTCACTCCGGCAATGTTGGTCGCTTCTCTTGCGGAAAGGACCTCGCAGTATCGTTACCGCAGTATGGTGCAGACCAATTGATCCTTCCTCCAGTTCACTGAGTTCTGCAAACTGCCATGTGAAGACATCGGCGGATGGGAATGGCCGGAGGGGGGGGGGGGTTGTAAAACAACTATCTTCCATCGAGTTTCAGTTGAATCCAGTATCCATAGCCTAGAGATCCTGAAACTTCGCTTCGATCTTACCACTTTTCTATTTCAATACGGAAAAATCTTTTTCGATATTTTCTCGCCTCTCAACGAGATGAAAGACAACATCCCCAATCGTCAATTCCCAAACACTTCGAGTTTCGAAAACTTCGGGCTCGGAAAACTTTTCAAATACGACGGAGTCTGGATTGAAACGTAGGTAGAATAGAGGACAGCAGTCATTTTCGAAAATCGTAAGGTACAGGACCCATCTTAGGCTCATGTTATTTGTTTTTGAGTAAACAAAAAATTATGAATGTTGGAATGAAACAAAAATGTTTATTTAATGATTTATTTGATAATCAACGTATTAATAATAATTTTGGTTAAGAAAACAGGGTTCACTATTAGCGGTTTAAAAAAAAGCGTCTTGTGGGCCTTATTCAGACCACTGTTTCGTAATAAGGCCATATCCGTTGTAACTTCGTACGACAAAAAATTAAAATAATATCTAATCTTTTTTAAATCTAAAAATCAAAATTATATATTCTAAAAATTGAAATTTAAAAAATCTCTATATAAAAATAATATATAATCAATTTTAAACTAAAATTTGGATAACAACATGAATAGTGCTGATAAACCACTACCCATAATTATAATAAAAATTCACGAAGTAATATTGAAAACATTTTTTTGTTTTCGGAAGTTTAAGTACGTCAAAATTGAAGAAACACCTACGTGGGGTCGCACGCGCTGTCTTCTATCGACTGCAAATTTGTTTGGGTTCGCCACAGCGCGGGGGTTGTTATGCAAATTGCGGACATTGAAAATTAGACACTCAACGATGAGAGCTCAATCCGTTTGAGCTCTCTTCGTAGTTTTGGATAATTTTCCAACTTTGTAGTTCTGGATATTTAAAAAGTGGGCTTTATTAGGCACTGGGCCTTATATAGGTCAGGTACTTTACTCCACATCAGGAATTCGCGGTCCCAACGAGGCTAATTAGGCTTTGGACAATGATGGGCGTTCCGAATGGAAAGATCATGAAGAAAGGCTCTATGGGTTCCAACTATGAACGACTGCGTCATTTGGATGGTGTGAGAAGATAAGAGGGAAGAATAGAAGCATTACTGGAAACGGTATTAACGGAAGATTGGGTTACCACGTTGATGCGAAACTGGGGTGACCGATTCGAAAAATTAGAAATTATATAAAAATAGTATAGAAATATATATAGAGATATTAGGTTGTCAACTATCTCCCTTCCGCTTTTTTGCTCTTTTTTCAATGCTTTATAAAAAGTGTTACCTTTATAAAAAGTGTTACAGTGATCGGATTTAGTTCAAATATGCGCCGTTTTGTTCGATAATCTGTTTCCATCTAGACGGCAACTTCATAATACCCCTCCCGTAATACCCCCTCCTTATTTGCGAAGAACTCGGACAGTCACTTTTCACAAGCCTCTTTTGAGTCCATCTTCACACCACTAAGGGCGTTCGCTATGGACAGGAACAGGTGGTAATCACTTGGCGCTATGTCCAGGCTATATGGCGGATGCGATAAAACCTCCCATCCGAGCTCCCGTAGCTTCTGACGAGTCATCAACGAAGTGTGTGGTCTGGGGTTGTCCTGGTGGAACACTACACCCTTCCTGTTGGCCAATTCTGGACGCTTCTGGTCGATCGCCTGCTTCAAGCGGTCCAGTTGTTCGCAGTAGATGGT
>JAPYZJ010006474.1:0-20432 GCA_030522765.1 Ophioninae sp. B BG-2022a | reverse complement strand
AAAAAAGAAAAAAAAAGGAAAAAAAGAAAAAAAAATGAAAAAAAAAACATAGTCCGGAAAAGAAAAAGGACGAGCGGTGAAGAACTACCCCCGCGACACAACGGTGTCGGGTTTACTGCGGCGTGAATTTTACGAAAATGTTTTCCGGGCGCGAATCAGCTCAGCTGACTTTTACAATAAAAAATGTCCGGGCGAAAAGTGCATCGTGCGCTTCATCAAGTGCTTTCCACGAGTCGTTGAAAAGAACGACTTTTTTTTTAGGGACTCGAATAATTATTTAAAAAATTTGTTTATTTATTTATATTTTTTTGTTAGTTTTAAAATTCGATTTTGATCAATTTTGGAATGTCAGATATTTAATATTCAATATTTAATACGTGTTATCTATTTTTTTTATTCAGGTATTCGAATAATAATTATTTTTATTTATTTTTTATTTTTTGCTTTGAGTTTTCAAATTTCATTTTAATACGGGTGTGATGAGGATTAAATGTGTTTGGGTTAAAAATGACTTGTTTCGGGTTCTAACTTGTTTTTAAAAATATTTTTTTTAAAGGATAATAATAATAATAATTTTTTCAAAATTTTATAAAATTCTATCGTTTAGAAAATAAAATACTAAAATATTGATAAATTCGTTTGAGATCCTAAAGAATCAAAATATTCTTCGAAAAGTTTTAAATTCAGTCTTAAAGTGATTTTGGGGACTTTGAAGGTTATTCGAGTTTCGAACCGAGGATTATTAGGGAGTGAAAAATTTTTCGAGTTCAATATCTTTACCGTTGAATTTCCTCGAATGTATATATTCGCTCGAGGCGTTGGGGAGGTCCTACGGAGGACGACCGGTCTCCCGAGACTTCCGGTCCGGAAACTTCGGTCAATTAGCAGCGAGAACACACGCCCGTGCTTTTAGTATCCCCCTGGCTCAATTTTTTTTTTCTTCCGTCTTTGCTTATCTTTGGCCCTTTATTATCCAGCACCCTCGATTCCCTTTCGTATCACGGCCGATTTGTCAGTGATTTTTCGTGTGGCGACGACGACCTTCCCCCTCTTCGTCCCTCGAGATTTCCGATCAATAACGATTATTGATGTTTTCACGACCGTGAAGACTACTTTTCTTTCCGATACAACGAACGATCAATCTCGTTTCAAGTACACTCTTCGTGTGTCAGCCTGGCACGTCAAAACGTTTCGAATATTTCGTGTGAAGAGAATTGACGGGTGGTGTAGAAACAAGGGCCCTTGAAAGCCCTTAAAGATTTTTGGAAGCCCTTAAAGGCCCTTGGAATGCCCTTAAAACGTTTGGAACCCTTAAAGGCCCTTCGAATATCTCGAAGGTTTTCGGAAGCCCTTAAAGGCTTTTGGACACCCTTAAAGGCCCTTGGAAGCCCTTAAAAGCCCTTGGAAGCCCTTAAAACGTTTGGAAGCCCTTAAAACGTTTGAAACCCTTAAAGGCCCTTCGAATATCTCGAAGGTTATCGGAAGCCCTCAAAACGTTTGGAATTAAAGGAGCTTCGAATATCTTAAAGGTCATTGAGAGCCCTTAAAGGCTTTTGGATACCCTTAAATGTCTTTGGAAACAAAAGCCCTTGGAAGCCCTTAAAGGTCCTTGGTCCTTACCTTTCATCAAGTCAATTTTTTTTAATCAATTTTGAAAGACTATTAATTCAATTTTAATTCAGTCGAGTCAATTTTGAAAAAAAAAAAAATTGAAAAATCTGTCAAGTTAATTAAGAAACTTAATTTTGAAAATGAATAAAAATTCTTTTTTAAATTAGTAGTGAAACACGATTTCAATTTTAATTCAGTCGAGTCAATTTTGAAGAAAAAAAAAAGAAAACTCTATCAAGTTAATTTAAAAAACTTCATTTTGAAAATCAATAAAAATTCTTTTTTAAATTAGTAGTGAAATACGATTTCAATTTTAATTCAGTCGAGTCAATTTTGAAAAAAAAAATTTTTTATCTATCAAGTTAATTAAAAACTTCATTTTGAAAATCAATAAAAATTCTTTTTGAAATTAGTCGTAAAATAAAATGTCAAAAATCGATTAAAAATTAAAAACCAACATTGAGAGTCAATTAACTCATTAAAAAAAATCACTTCCGGTCTACTGTTTCAGCAATCAATGGAACTTCAATTATTTTCAACGAAGAATATTTCATCGTTTCCAATTTACAATCCAAACTAATTTATTACCATTCGAAAATGTACCGTTTATTCTTGAGTTCCGATTCTTCTTTGGAATCGAGAGCGGATGAGGAATGAAGGCAAGAAAAAAAAAAGATTTCGTGGATCCGAACGATTTCGAGAGCCTGTCGAACACGAGAGTTGACTTTTCTTCCAGTTCGATGGGAAATAAGTGAGTCAACTTGTGAATTCGTTTCTTCGCGGTTACCTTTTTTTTTCAAACCCCTCCACCCCCCTCCCCTTCCTTATCACTCTTGGTTCCAATCGCGATATGTATATCGAGCCATCCATCCTGGACGAAGGAAGAAACGAGAACGACTTCGACGACGATCCTAGAAAGATTTGCATTATTATCGGTTTCACGTGGGAGCCCACAGGGCGTTCGATCTTTCTCGTTGCCACTTCGTGGTGTGGAGGAAAGAAAGCAGAGGGTCCTTGATCCTGTTCATTGTTTTCCCTTCCTCTTTAGAGAAAAATGTGGTATTATTATTATTATTATTTCATTTATTTATTAATATTATCATTTTTTAATTTGATTTATATATATATATATATAATTATATTTTTATATTATATTTTCTATAATATAAAATTATATTTTTCATTGTTGGTTACCTAATTATTATTTTATGGATATAGTATATTTATATTTATTTTTATTTTTGATTGTTTAACTGTGTAAGAAATTATTTTTATTGTCATTATTATTCCTGAAATTAGAAAGAGTGAGTGAATTAAAAGATAATGATATTAAAAATTGATATATATGTATAAGTTTATATAAATATAATATAATATATTTATATAAATTATATTATACTATATTATATATAATAATTTATATATAATATAATATATTTATATATAATATAAATAATATATTATTATTATTATTATTATTATTTGATATTAATATAATTAATATAAATGAAAAAAAATATATAAATGAAAAAAAAATGATAAATATATGAATAAAAATTTTGATTAAACGAGAACGTCACGTATTCCTGCACAGTACTCTCAGGGGGTGCTCCACAGCCTCGGAGTACGAAATAAACGAAAGTTCTTCCTCCCTCTCCATATCTGATTTCTTGGCAAGGTCTTGGAAGCTGGAGAAAAGAAAAAAAGGAGAAAAAAAACGAGGTCCCAGGAAGAATACCTATCTACGTAGGACGATAAGCCATAAGTGCTATCGAGAAATCGAGGAAAAGTTTGATATCGGTTGAGGCGATTTCGTATGCCGAAACGTGCAGCACAGGATCAGAGGTTAACTCGAGAAGGTTTAGTTTCAACATTAAGTTACAACATTAACGCGAACATGGGTTTGAAAATTTTTTTTTTCAATTTAATTTTCAATATTTTTTGGATATTGATGTATTTTTTTAAAAATTTTTTTTTTTGACGAGCAGAAAAAAACAATATGGCGGAAATCCATTCGGGAAACTGTTCCGGAAGTGGCGTTTTGGTTTTTTACTCCTTTTGAATAAACATGTATTTTTTTTCGATTTTTTTCGACGAGCAAAAAAATGGTGGAAATCCATTCGAGGAACTGTTCCGGAAGTGGCGTTTTCGTTGTTTTACTCCTTTTGGATAACCATGTATTTTTTTTCGATTTTTTTCGACGAGCAAAAAAAAACAATATGGCGGCAATCCATTCGGGAAACTGTTCCGGAAGTGGCGTTTTCATTTTTTTTGCTTCTTTTGAATAACCATGTATTTTTTTTCGATTTTTTTACGAGCAAAAAAAAATGGCGGAAATCCATTCGGGAAACTGTCCCGGAAGTGGCGCCACCTGGTAGGGCTTCCTGACGATGATGCAACATTAAAAAGCACGTAGGGCAACGCGGGAAAGTGGCGCAGTAAATTTGTCATGAATTTTACGGTTAAGGGTCTAAGGCTCGTTGAGGCTCGAGGAGGGTTTAAGGGGGTCGGGGGGAGGCCGAAGTGGAAAGAGGTCGAGTAAAATAGAATAGCGTTGAGGTTAACGCTGGAAGCTTCGATGAGCCTCGGGGAGTCTCTCGGCTCTCCGGTTACGGTTTTACCCCCTTAAAACACGGTTTTCTCGTTTCATGAGGGATATCGAGTTTCAACGAGAAAGCACGAAGCTTCCTACTCTCTCTCTCTCTTACCAACCGAAATGGCCCTCGTGCGTGTTTTCCCCGATTTAGAATCGCGAGAGCAGCGCCACCTATCCTTCTCTCATTATCGCAAATTTCCTTATCGTATGGATGAATTTTTGGCTACCTCGACTTCCGGTAACCCGGAATATATTAATACGACTTTTTATAGGTTAGGTTTTGTCCAATATCGAAATATCTTTACCCCTTAATTTATTGGTAAATAAAAAGTAAATAATTATTTCAATAGTTCAAAAAAGTAATATCAACAAAAATTATAATAATATTAATGATGATATTTCATGGACAATTTGTTATTTAATTTTAACCCTTAATACGACTTTTCATAGGGTAGGTTTTGTCCGATCTTGAAATATCTTTACCCCTTAATTTATTGGAAATAAATAAAATTATTGGTGAAATTTGTTGGATAAAAAACAATCATTTCAATAGTTCAAAAAAGTAATATCAACAAAGAGAATAATAATAATGCTGATATTTGACGAACAATTTGTTATTTAATTTTGAACACGATTTATTATTATTTTTATTATTATTTTTAATTTTAATGAGCAAGTAAAATTATATTTATTATTAAAAATATTTTATCAAAATTGTTATTTACATTTATCGATTATTTGAGATCAAGTCGTGGGTTATGTGAAATATTTTGGAAAAAAATGGCCGAAATTCGTTTTTTTGTCTACTCGAGTTGTCGTCTCGAAACCCATTTTTTTTTAAATGGTCGATTTCATGACAACCCCTTAAACGGTTGCACTTCTCCAACGGTCATTCTGAAACCTTTCAATGTTATTCCAGTTGGAGTAGCGTTGAAAGCCGGGACGTTGCTTCAAGGACGGTCTCCGAAATAGTCGGTCTTTAAAATTCGCTTTGATCCATTATACAGTGTGGTTCAAAAGAATTATGCACTCTGTAAATTTTTTGTCCGGATAAAAAAATTAAATATCACGGCGACAAAAAAATTCAAAAAAAAAAGAACGACTTCAGCTGAGAATGTTCTCTTCGAAAAAAAAATTACTAAGCGATGATACTAACATTTTTCAAAGTCCAGCGCGCGATTTTACAAAATGCAAAAATCGTGAAACACTTTGGCGTTTTCAAAGCGATCCAGAGAGTGCAAAAAAAATTGCAAAAATATGAGTGAGATGGCAAAAGAAAGCTAAATTTATCCTCTTCAAAATGGCGTTTGAAAAATTGAGTTACGATCATTTTTCGCCGAGATATTCGATCGAACGTCCGTCAAGGGAAACGAAAGTTGGAAGGAGGCCCGTTACTTTTGAGTAGCCCTGTAGATATCTGCGAAAAGCCAGAGTCTCGGCGTCTCCTGAATAATGAATCTCGGTTGGAGGCGTACGAGGATGCCGGGGGGGGCAACGCGAGGACTAGGTGGACACAGATGGGACGTTGCAAAACGAGTATGCACTTTGGTGCAGTGCACGAGCGAGACTCTTCGCAATGCTGATACCGTGTCGACGATTCCTATATATCGTACATTCGGCTGCCGGTTTTCTCGCCATCTCGACCGTACATAGGCCTTATTATCCCTCGGTGCTTACCAGCGCCATAAGCTGCTACCGTGGAAAGCCTGGAACTCAGGATAGTTTCCCATCTTCGTCCTTACCCCCTTCCCCCCCGCGACCCCTCCTCTAGCCTCGTTCTCCAACAACATCCAACGTTGCTCAAGCGTGTATCTTCGCGTCGTAATCGCGTCTTCAGCATCCCCAAAATATACGAAGTCTCGGCCAAAGTGGTCAGTTTCACCAGCGTGTTTTCGGCTCACCGTTCGGATTTTCGGTAGATTACTGAAGTCCAAACACTCTCGATCGACCACAGATCCCGATGCGCCAAAAAAAACCCGAAATATTCGCTCCGGACTCAGTGATTTCTCCAGTTACCCTGTGCCCTCCTGCGCGACTGAATTAACGTTTAAAAATCGTGAAAAAATTTGGGTACTTGAAACAATTGTAGATGATTCGTCCCGTGCTATAATTATTGAGTAATAATGGAAAAATAACAATAAAAAAAATAATTATTATGGGAAAAAGATCAAAAGGACACTTTATGAGGGTCCATTTCTCTGGGATGGTGGAACACACGCTCGGTGTTCTCCTCTGGAGTGGAGGCTATACACATGTAACCTTAGTAAACGAGTACACACCGAGGATAATCGTGTGCGCGACGGGGGGAGTACGCGATGGGATAAACTTTTAATTAAGACGCCCCTGGTAGTTAGCGACACACAATAGTTGAGCCGGTAGCGAGTTTCGTTGCGGTGCGAACGAGTTGGCAGCGCGACGAGTTTTGTGATTACTTCGGCTCTCGGTGTTATGCACGTGTGTGTCTGTGTGTGTGCACTTGAGTATCCCTACCGCCACCGGGAATGACACGTTAACGCGATAATGGTACCGCTGACACTTTGTGAACGCACAAGTTGGCGGTTACAAAGTCGATCTGGGACATTAAGTAATAATATATAAATAAATTTATTATTCATTTATATTAAATAAAATATATCAATATCACAATAAAATAATTTTAATAGTAAAACATTAATAAACTAGTAAATAGAATTAAACGAAATATATATTATTAATATTATATAACAATTTTCATTATAAAAAATAAATGAATCAATAAATACTAGAAAATTTAATATTTAAAAAAACAAAGAAGTATAAAAATTGATAGTAATTGCAGTAATTAATTCATAAAAAATTATTTAAAAAAAAAAGATATTTTAATACAAAATTTATTCTAAATATTAATGACGGATGGGTAATTATAATTTGTTCAAAGTTCAATTTCCAATTTTCTTTTTCCGGTTGAAAAATATTTTTTCTCCTCGTTGTTTTTTTTCAATCCCGTTGACTCGTATAATTATCCCTCTTCTCGTCTGCCCTGTACGAGTACTTTTCACTGGAGATCGAAAAAAAAAAAAAAAAAAAAAAAAAAAAAAAAAAAAAAAAAAAAAAAAAAAAAAAAAAAAAAAAAAAAACAAAAAAAAAACAAAAATGTCGGCGTACACGCGGACTCGTTTCGAACGGTTTACCAGTCCAGAGATAAAGCAAAAGTACACCTCACACCTTTAAACGTTCGTGCAATCAATTTGAACCATCCCCCCTCCCCTCATCCCCCCTCCCATTCTTTTTCCCCCTTCCTCTGTCTCGATCTGTACGTTCGCTTTTTTTCCACCCTCCCCCCCTCTCCACTTTAATTACGCAGTGTTTTATCCCTCTTTTCCCGACTGGTCGGGTACAGGACGTTATTATTGGTAAACGCTTGGACGAACGTAACTGACGAACACCCTTGCGGAGGCTCCAATGTCCGAACCGTAACACGTGTTTCCGAAGAGAACTGTCAGTTGCGCACCTGCGACGACGAGTCGCCATTTTTAGTAGTGACAGAAAAATTATTAACTTTACAGAAGAGAGAGATGGATAGATAGATTTATTTCAATTGATTGTTTGGGTTTGTTTGGGTTAGGCAGATGATGGAGATGATGAGGATGATGATGCTGGTAGAATTTATGACGTCATAAAATCATTTCGGACAAACCTGTTATTATTTCAGGTCATAATTCAATGTTTGGGTTTGTTTGGGTTTGTTTAGGTTGGACAGATAATGATGAAAATGATCAAGATGATGATGCTGATAGAGTTTATGACGTCATAAAATCATTTCGGGCAAACCTACTATTTTTTAAGGTCATAATTCATTGTTTGGGTTTGTTTGGGTTTGTTTGGATTGGACAGATAATGATGAAAATTATAAAGATGATGATGCTGATAGACTTTATGACGTCACAAGATCATTTCAGGCAAACCTATTATTATTTCAAGTCATAGTTCATTGTTTGGGTTTGTTTGGGTTAGACAGATGATGAAGACAATGAAGACGATAATGCTGATAAAGCTTACGACGTCACCAGATCATTCCGGACAACCCAGAATCCAATATAAAAAATAAATAAAAAAAAAGAACCAACAAAAGCCTCTAAAAACTCTAACGAAACACGACTAACTTCAGGACAAACATAACATTTTAATATCTCGAGCTACACGAACGACAAGATTACACACCCAAGAAATCTGGTTTCGAATTCGCTGAGGGAGACAGGGAGGAACGGAGTTGGTCAGCACCCTGGTCGTATTCGAGTCCTTGATGGGCTGCCCCCCCCCTCCCGCTTTTCTTGCTCGACCTCCTCATTCCCTGGCAGGGTGCATTCGGATGCATCGCTGCAAAGCCTGCCTCGCCCGTCACCCGTTTCTCTTCGTTACCGAGAGGCCCGGATCAACGTCCGGGCGTTGTAATAGAAGAGCGTGAAAGCACCAACCCAACCAAAAGAGAGAGAGAGATTTATGCGACGTTCGAACGATTTCCCTTGGCGTTGCGAAACCCACCAGGGCTGCTCTGAACACCCGTTGTACATCAGTAGAAATAGGAGAGAGAGAAAGAGAGAGAGAGAGATAAATTGGTGTCCATGGTCATAGGAACTAAATCCCATCAAACAACGACATTTCGAAATAACCGGAGTAACACGCTCCCGACGACTTTTCTGATGGGACGAGAAACGTGGGAATTCCGTCCAGAAGGAGAAAATCCTGGTGTGAGTTGGATGACGAAGATAGAGAGAGAGAGAGAGAGAGAATTGGTACGATGAAAACACGCGAGAGCAGTAAAGGTCATACGGAGAAATGAGAAGAGTAATTTACGTCGATTATAATGAGGTCGTTAATGTCACCGGTGATGTCATTCCGAGCTTTTAAAGAAAAGAAGAAAAAAAATGTAAGTTATACGGATACGTGACTTTGCTCTTAGATACTCTTGTCCTCGAAGTGACTGTTAGTTACAGTTTTTTCTGATGTGGGCAATGATGATTTTTTTTCGAGAATTTTCGAGTACCTACTTGGTGTCTACTAGCCAACCCAATGCGAAAAAATGAGCCTGGAGAGCTTCTTCGTTAACCCAAACAAACCCAAACTGGTGGAAAAACTGTCAAAATGACGTTTCAGGTACTTGGTATTCATTAGGTAATCCAATACGACAAAATGAATTGGATTCTGGAATCTTTTATTCGTTAACCCAAACAAACCCAAACTGCCGGAAAAACTGTCAAAATGATGTTTCAGGTACTTGGTATTCACTAGCTAATCCAATACGACAAAATGAATTGGATTCTGGAATCTTTTATTCGTTAACCCAAACAAACCCAAACTGACGGAAAAACTGTCAAAATGACGTTTCAGGTACTTGGTATTCACTAGCTAATCCAATACGACAAAATGAGCTGGATTCTGGAATCCTTTATTCGTTGACCCAAACAAACCCAAACGAATCCAAAGTGACGTCAAAAATGTAAAATTGATGTTTTTTTGGATATTATAAAAGGCTGCATAGTGGACTTCCTGTTGGATTAAAAGTGACCATCCGAGGGTCTTTTTTAGAACAGGAGAAACGCTGATGACGCACCATTGATATGATATAGCTCGTGGTATATCGGTATGTGATATAAGGGTATAGTCGTTAAACGCGATTAGGGCTAGAAGACCCAGAGAGGTAGAGGATCACCGAGTATCACTAATGAGACATTACGGATATTAGATAATCCAAATTTCCGATACGAGCCCACACCAGAAACCACGTCAGCCTGTGCGAAGCTTCCCTCTCGTCGCGCATTCGCCATCGACCCGTAATATTTCTATCTCCGTTCCCATCGGCTCTCAATCCGCTTTGAACAACTTGAAATTCGTTAAAATCACGAGTTTCCCTTCAATCAAACCTAAATCCAAAAAAAAAACCTAAACCCAAAGAATTTTAAATTCAATCAAATCTAAACCCAAACAAGCCTAAAACGCAAATAAATCTAAACCCAAACAAACCCGAACCCAAAAAATATCCAAACCCAAACAAACCTAAATCCAAACAAATCAAAACCTAAACAAATCCAAACCCAAACAAATCTAAACCCAAGCAAACGAAAATGGATATTAAAAAGTTTAATCTAACAAACTGACGATAACATTGACGATTGACCAAATGCGTCAATTCCGTCGTAAACGCTTATAGCGACGCCGTTGCATTGTTAATGCCACGTGTCACATACGACGCAAGTTTGCCGCTCTTTTTCATCAACAACTCCGGCGTATGAGTACCGAACAATTTTGGAGTCACGGAAATGCAGGGACGAGGGAGGAAAGCGCTTCATAAATTGTAGAGGTGGCCAACTGGGTCAATCGACAAACGTATCAAAGAGAATGTCGTATACCGAAGAAGGAATACCAAAGAAGTTTGAAAAGGGCTTGCGAGCTCACGTGACCGTAAGCGTCGACGAGTCCGCGGACTTCTGTTGCGCGAAATGTCGTTAGTGCATGGCACCACATATGGGGGTGTAGAGGTGACCCCCAATTTTCGAAAATGCTTTCCAAGATCATCACTGATCATCATTAAGAAATGGACAACCCCAAGAAGTATATAACTTGTGCTGCGAATGCCCAAACCGTTTGTTTCATCCTGCCCTATTTTTTTCTGGTTACAAAAAGTGTCGGGGAAGAGCGTGTACGGCAAAACTCGAAAAGTATTGGGCAAGTGGTGTAAAAAAAACGGATGCGAATTGCTTATGAGATCACCTTCGATGCTTCACTTTTAACAAGTGCTCCACTATCATTAATCGGCTACTATCGACGAGGCTTAGTTTCGACCAACTTAGTGACTACATCTAGAAACTGTCTGAAAACAGACACCGTCCACAAAAATACAGTCTGGAAACAGTAAACGTCTAAAAACATATAAAGCATCTTGGAGAAAGGGTTCTGCCTGCTCATCGCGTACGAATCTACCTTCCAACTATCTCCAGTCAAAAAGACGACCGTACACGATCTTGCCAAATAGACTGTAGAGTAGAATTCCGTACTACTCCTAACTCGATTCAGACTGTAACGGGAATTTCACCAGCGGCCGTACTTTTTCTCCGTTGTACACGTCTCGAGGGCTGTTTTCCCAGTCCTCGGATTGAACCTCGACTCCAATTACCGTCACGCTAAAAAATATAGTAGCCGTTGTTTCGCCACGGACAGAAAGATGTGCCCGTACCTGTTTCTTTATTCGTTTTTTTCCCCGGCTGGTTGCTTCTTTCCTTTTTACTCGTTCAGTTTCCATTCCCATGTGCCTAGCCGGCATATTCAAGCAGGTTCAAAATGGAATCCGCAGTGTATTGAGAAGAATGGAGAAACCGAGTCAGAGAGAAGGGGGTTTTGTGCGAGTTGGGTAGAGAAGAGACAATTATTATGATTACTCATTTATTCTCGAGTTTTCACCCAATGGCGAATTGTGGAAGGTGGCAATTGGGAACCGTAGAAAAAGTAAAGAAGCTGTTTAAAAGCAAATCAGCATCGTACGCAGCCTGGATGAAAAATTGTAGTATCCAGTTAGGTCAGATGAGGTCTTATCTAGCTTTGGCTACTTGGTTTCTTTCTGTGCGTCAAAGCTAAGAACTTTTATGGAGGCCTTTCATATTTCCCCCGGTCACCATTTTCGACTTCGCGTAGATCTAGAATGTTGAAACGTCAGAGCCGGATTAACGCCGGATAAAGAATTATTCACGAAGACATGTTTACAGGTAGGCCAGCAGGGAGAGTATCCGATCTTTGCAGTGATGTAAATCTAGGTGTTGGTAGACCGGGGCTATCTGCGGTTTGGGTGAGCTATACCGTCGTCAACCCTGATACCGGGTAGGAAGGTGGCGCCGAGTAAAATGCAAATAGGCCAGCGCTATAATTTATAACCCGTCGCGAAACGGGCTTCCCGGTAACTTCTTTCTCTCTCCTTTGCCTAGTCTTTTTCGTAATCCCTTTTAGTTTTGGAAGAAGCTCTGGAAAGTCCGGAAAGTGCAGCTCGAAAAATGGACAAACGTCAAGAGCAAAAACTCCGCACCGTTTCAGGAATGAAGAATCACCGGAGCATCATGAGAATCAAAGAAGTCGTAGGTTCGAAGATCCGATCCATAAATCACGTAAATTTCAAAGCCTCTTGACGTCTGTCAGTTAGAATGACAGGCTAGAGTAACAAATGTTCCTCCCCTAAATTGGAGGTGGCGTCTTTATCGCCCTTCTATTTCCGGCCTATGCGAAACCCTCCATTCCCTAGAAACATCCCGACGATTTGCCATTCTGTTTGCTGGCTGCGCGATCATCCAGCCCAGCTCTCAAAGCATTGCCCCACAGCCATTGACGAACTCGGTCACAATTAGCGAATCCACAAACCGGTAGGTATATTTGCTCATCATTGTTACAGCCTTATCGTATATGCAAACCTTCATTCATTCCAAATTAGTTCATTAACGCCCGCAATTAATTCAACCCCCTGTTTCGCATAGCAACGACCTACCCCTCCAAACGCCAAAGCCTCCGTAATTCTGGGGAACGAAAGAAAAATCAACTATTTGACGATACCCCCAGAACTCTCCGTACCGTTTGATGATACCCTAGAATATCTAGTGTGCCTCAAAGGTATCGTCAAATAGTGCCTACGAGGACCTACAAGCAACATTTCCCGAAGCCTTCAAAGACACTTTTGATTATACTTCAGAAAGCTCTTAGAGTGCCTCAAAGGTATCAAAAAAGTGCTTCCTAGTGCCTGGAAGGCACTTTTTTATTAAACCCTAGAAACCTCCAAGCTATCCGGACCAGTATTTTATTGGACCTCCTTTGGGTTCCTGGAGTTCGGATAGACCCGAGTCTATCAACGAAAAACAACAAATTTCCGTTTCTCCATAGTTGGTACGAGGTTTGGACTAAGTAAACCAGACCCTGAAGAATGATCAGGATCTAGGTGTTCA
Organism: Ophioninae sp. B BG-2022a; assembly: GCA_030522765.1. Lineage (NCBI taxonomy): Eukaryota > Metazoa > Arthropoda > Insecta > Hymenoptera > Ichneumonidae > Ophioninae sp. B BG-2022a. Next base: position 7,271 of record JAPYZJ010006474.1, on the reverse strand, counting down.
TTGGGGGTAGAGAACCGTGGGGTCGGTCTTTGATGGTACGCGTTGGTGGCGGTTATATTGGATCGTATTGGAAAGGCAGCATTGAAGTTTCGGTATGACTGAAGCTTTGGGTTGAATAGGAGCAGAGGGCGCCATGAGACGCGCCAGCTTCGGGTCAGGCTATGACGTCACTGGGCGCGTCACCGACGCCAACCCTTCTCGATCAATGACGCGACCTTGCCGCCCGCGACACCGCCCCACCGTCGGGTGTCCGCGCACACATGAAGATACAGGTGTAGGAATGCCCGCGCATAAACACACACTCACAGAGGGTGGCAGAGTGCTCAAAGGGGCGGCGGCTCTGTTTCTGCAACCTGGCAACCCTGTCTATATTTAAAATTATTTTCCCCTCTGCTGATATATACGTACTAAGCTTTGGTACAGGGTAGAGCGTCACAAGGGAGATCCTCATCTCCCTCGATATATATTTATCCACCCTGTTTCTTTCTTCTCTTTATTTCACCCTCCGCTTCTTCCATTCCTCATCGTTCCAACCCAACAATCTCCTATTCCGACTTTCTAGATTTCTTAGACAATTCTCTTGACGCCTTGTCGAGTCCATTTGTCATCAATGAGCTTTCCTGGGCATAACTGATTCACCTCTGGGTGGTTCAAGGTCGTAGCGAGTCCAATAGTGCCTACACTAGATGAGGAGACAGGAAAATGGACTGGAATGGGAATGTCCAGTCCAGTCATTGGGTTTAAGGGCTGTCTAGATCTAGATCTAGATCGAATTGGACATCTGGACAACATTGGGGTCCAGTTTTTTGCTATTTCTAGGCAGGTTCCTGATAGGTCCAGGCAATAGGGCCTACACTTGATGAGAAGACAGGGAAATGGACTGAAATGGGGATATCCAGTCCAGTCGTTGGGTTCCCTGGTCATCTAGATCTAGATCTACATCGAATGGGACACCTGGACAACATTAGGTTCCAGTTTTTTTGCCATATCCAGGCAATCCAGTTCTTGGTAGTTCCAAGCAATAGGGATCAGGGATGAAAAAGAACTGGATGATGAAGTAAGTATCAGCTTTGTTCAAGTTATCAGCTGGCGTTTGGTGCGTTAGCTCCGTCCGGCTGTTCAACCCACTTTCCCAGCTTCGACACGGTTCACCCGTGGTCCCTCCGGGGTAGAATCCGGTCTGGTCCGAGAGCTGCGTGTACCAACCCCGACGCCTCGACACTCAGGGTGGAATCTGCACTGGAAGCTGCTTTCTCCAGGTTCTCTCCCTTTCTCGGTCCCGCGGGACGAGATATAAACAAGGTTGGTACGCTTGCGCACGAAGAGGATACGGGCAAAGCGACGATATAAACGGAAGAGGGATAGAGGGTGGTTGGTCGAGAGGGATGAGGGAGAGAAAGAGATGGAGAGATAAGTAGGCCGTTGGTGTGGGGTGTGTAGCTACTGCGTGCTATTGCAGAATAAAAGGTGGTGGAAAACGTGAGTTCGGGGAGGAAGGGGAGGGGGAGTTCGAGTTATGTATCAGCCCTGGTACAACGGGGGTTGTTGGAGCCTCGTAATTTCGTTATTGTTTTGCAATGTACGCGCAGATCCTGGCGCAATGTCCTCTCTCCGGATTTCAACCCCTCGCTCACCTATCAACCCTTAGTACGATCCTCGACGCATCGCCCTTCCGCCCGGCTGAACCACCCCCCTCGTCGGATACACCTGAGCTAAAAGTGGAACGAAAATAAACTCTACGCGTTGGAAAAAAAAAATAAACAAAAACCATGTCGATGCCCAGCTGGTAGGTCTTCAACGTTGATGACGCCTGTTACGGTTGGAACTTGGCTCCAAAGATTCTGTATTCGTAACTATCAACATTAAGACGGTCCTGTAGTTGCACCTCTGCACCGATCTTGTTCAAATTTATACAGTATCTTTAGTACGTTATAAGCTAGCTATTGAACTAGGATTATCGTGATTGCTTTGATAGTTTTTTTTCTACGAGCGAAAAACTTAAAAAAAATGAGTAAAAAATAGAGCGTAATTTTCAAAAGTGTATAAAAAGGTTAATTTTTGTAATTAAGAATTCACTCTAGTTCAATGGCTACTCTTAAATATGAAGCTTGAAATGCCGTTTGGTTTTTCGAGTTCAGATAAGCAGAACAGCCGCAATCTTGGTCACTGACCAGCACTTCTTTTACTTGATGTCTTCCTGTCGGCCACTATTTTTATTCTATTATATATTTTGACTTCAAAAATTTTGTAAAGCTTATTTAAATGTTAATAAAGATTATGCGAAAACAATGAGATTGATTATTTCGATGGTTTGACCGTAAAAAATTATTGAAAAAGCCGTCAAAAAACAGCTGAGAACCTAGAGGACCTCTTTGATGGAGGTCCCGGTTGATTAGGCAGTCAAGGTGACTCTGAAGCTCGTTTTTGGTCAATTTTCAAAAAATCCATCAATCCCTGGTCATCCCAGAGTAAAGACAGGAAGTGATGGATGAAACGTTGAAAAGTGCCTCTTTCCATTAGGATTACTAGCAAAGGAATCTTCGAAGACTTTTCTTTTGAAATAACAGTATTAATTAACGTTGAATTTATGCTAATGGAAATCCTTTTTTTTTTCCAAGCTTAATTTCCACCAGGGTTCTACGACGTCGATAATCTTCAAAGGCGAATATCTCTTCACAAAGAATCTTTCACGAACGTAATAATGAATTCTCAAAAGCTCTGATATTTTTTTTATCAGGCATTCTCGATAGCTGATTAAAAAAAAAATTTTTTTTTAACCCCATGACCCCTGAGTGCTCTTCGACCCTCGGATAAATATTTCCTCGTAAAGTCACGGTACCTGGTGCACTCGAATTTTCAATTAGGACGTGATCGTTCCACCCGGTGATTAGGGATGCAGAGGGTCAACGCAAATGAAGGGGGTATCTCGGTAAACTTATCCGGGAGTGGAGTCTACCTACCTGTGTGTGTAGGTGTGTATAACGATCGAGTGGTTGAAGCCAGTATGCACCAGCCAGACCATCGGAGCTCTCGATTCCGTCGTTCGGTGATTAATGAACTTTACATCCGTTTCCTATCGAAACCCGAATCGAATGGCTTATCCCTGCTATTCTCATGCTAATTACCTCAACCAGTTCTCGATCGATAACCTTCCTTACACATTAACGATAACTGTATTTATATTCTACAGTCCATACCAACCCCCAAAACTGATAAACATTGATAAAAAAAAAATTCATCCCCCTTAAAGTTCGTATTAAAATATTTAATAAAATTATATTAAAATTCTATCAATTATTCGAATATTTAAAGTTTAATAATGAAAATAAAATAATTAAAAAATAAATACAAATAATCTCGCCCTTTATGATGCCTCCTCAACCGTATGGTTTTCACTCTCACAGTCCTTATTAACCCCCAAACTGATAAACATTGTTAAAAAAAGTATACATCCCCCTTAATGTTCATATTACGATAATTAATACAATTATGTTAAAATTCTATCAGTTATTTGAATAATTGAAGTTTACTAATGAAAATAAAATAGTAAAAAAATAAATATAAATAATCTCGCCCTTTATAAAGCCTCCTCAACCCTATCGTTTTCACTCTCATAACCGTGCGAGCCCGTGTGCATCCCGGAAAGGGTAAGGGTACCAAAGAGCTCATCTGTATTAAGGGCTTCGGGTGCAAGTATGTACCCGTCATTATCTTCCATACTTATCTCCTCCCGAGCACCAGGAAAATCCCTCCCAAGCCTCACAGCCGTGCATTCAGCTTTCTTCTCTCTCTTTATAATAATAATAATAATAATAATAATAATAATAATAATAATAATAATAATAATAATAATAATAATCGGATAGAAAAAAAAATTAAAAAATTACAAAAATGACGATTAGGACATAGAAAATTTAAAATTAAAAAAATAACGATTATAAAATAGAAAATAAAAAAAAATAATAATAATTCTTAAAAATCTTCAATGTTTGTCAATCAACGTCTCTCTCTCCCTGTCTCTATCCCGTATCCTTTCCACCAATATAAAAAACAATGTCGGATTTGAACTTTTGAAAATCCGTAGTGCCGTGTTGTTTTTTTTATTTTTATTTTAGGGTTTCGAAGGAATAAAGGAGAGTAGGATGAATCGTCGCGGTCGTTACTCGTCGTTACGCATGGATTCCCGAATGTTCGATGCCCGCGAATATCCGCGGAATACAAATCGAGACGGGGGTAAAAAATGGGGACCGGAAAGGGCGAAGGGGGTTGAAGGGATGAAAAAGGGGGTTGGAGAAAAAGTTCGACAATCGGGTACAAACATTGGAAGCTCTTGGAGTCGAAGGGCGAGTCTTTCGAGGGGATATTCGGGGGATGTTTTTTTTTGGTTTAGGGGGTTGGTTTTTTTTTAAGGGTTGAGGGATGAGATTTTCGATCCGCGATTTTGCGAGAAGACGCTCAAGGTATCTCCGGTATCGCTAAAAGAGAGCCAAACGAAAACTGGAGGGTTGAAAAGCGAAGGGGTTGAAGGGGGTGAAAAAGCCCTCGGAGGGGGTGAGAGTTCGGACGAGCTGAGAATAGAGAATACAAAGTGCAAGAATCCGTGTACGTTTAATCATGCCTGGCACGTTCAACCCTTCCTCAACCTCTTCTCTCAACCCCCCGAACAACCCCCAACCCTTTTCAACCCCTTCCAACCCCCGACCGCGAAGCTTTTAAAGCGGCGATGTTTGCATTTTTAGTTACGGGAGTACCGACGTCATGAATCCCGATGTTTACACATAAATCAAAGAGGATTTCCTCCGGAGCTCGAACCTCCCCTTAACCCCCTTACTTTTCAACCCCCCCCTTTTTTTTTACTCGACCCTGCACGATTGTCTCGAATTTTCCTCGTCTGTCCACTCGTGCGAAATATCCAATTTACTATGACCATCCTTTTTTTTTCATTCCTGATCTTTTTTCTTTTTTTTCTTTTTCTCCACATTGAGAATTGATGGGAGTGTTATCCAAATCCTGTCGAAGGGGTTGACGCTGGATACGTTATTAATTCGATTGTGTCCAACCTCCACCTTTTTTTTTTAACGTTTGGTCTTGTTTTATTTGTTTGGGTTTGTTTGGGGGACTGGGAAGTGAATTATTTGAAAGTTGAAAAATTATTGTTAACAACAATAATAATAATAATAATAATAATAATAATAACAATGTATAAATAATATAAAAATTTTTGATAAAAGAAAATAAAATTTAATAAATTAAAATTGAAATGAGAATAAATAATTCAGTAATTGTAAAAATGTGTATTTTATACCACATTTATATATTCATAAAATAGTAATTTATAAAATTATAAAATAATAATTCAATAATTCACAAAATGATAATTTATAAAATTAAAAAATAATAAAAAACTCTTCCATTCCCAATATAGAAATTTATAAAATTAAAAAATAATAAAAAAAATCTTCCATTCCCAAAATTTACTTCCGGTTGTAAACAAAACGATAAATTTTTTTTTAAATTACCTCTTTCTCGATCCTACGATATCGTGAAGGTTTGGCTCGTGGGTAAAACTTTTCCTCGTGGCAAGTATCAAAAAGCTGACATCTGCTTCCGCCAAGAAATAGTATCGGCCATACATAAGGTACAGGCAGGATAAGTTAGGTGTATGAATAAACGTTGGTAGGGGAAAGTCGATTTCATGGGCCATTATCGACGTATATCCGTGTGAAAATGAAGGATACCACGAAAAGAAGGTGCGAGGAGGTTCTTCCTCGCACCTTCGCAAAATTTTGCGAGGATCAAAATCGAAGGTCTCCGGGGAGGGGGAGGGGGGTGAAGGGGTGAGTGGGAGTCATGTACGTAAGGGATGTATACGATTGGGTAATGCAAGGCTCCGTTGCACGTAAGGGTGGCGAAGAGGGCAAAAGAGGGTTGGAAGGACGAGGAGAGGAGGAGGAGGGCAAGGGGATGGGGGTGGAGGTGGCATTTGGAAGGTAGCGTAATATCGGAAGACTTTCAGCCTATGCGCAGAGGTCTCTCGCCTATCTCGCAAAATTGGTGCACCCTCGGACCACCCTTACTCACCCCGTCAACTCATGCGGAAACTTTTAATGGAGCCTAATCGCGGGTGACTCGTGCACGGACTTCGATTTTGTAATATCAATTCCTATATCGTACCTCCTACGTGAATTCCACGAGAAAAGTACGAGGGTGGTAAAAAAAAAATAGGGGTTGATTTTTGTATTTATTTTGAGGGGTTGAATTTTTGGATTTTTTTTGAGGAAACAGGGATGGAGTTGAAAGAGTTTTGGTTTTTTTAGTGATTTTAGTGATTTTTAGGGTCTGGGTATTTTGGGGGAATTTTTAGGGGTGTTGGGATTTTTAGGGGTACGAGACGAGATTTTTCAGATTTGTGGGGGGAAATGATTTTTTTTATTTAAAGTATTCAGCTCTCTTTTATTGTGATTTTTTTTCCTTTTAGAGGTTTTTTCTTTTTCCTCTTTTCCTACATCCCTTTGGGTTCGTCCCTTAACGTTCTACGAGACTTTTATTCGTGATAAGAATTTTATTAAACGTGGGGTGACTCCCCTACGACAGGAAGGATCCTTTTACCTGGTTGAGAGCAGAGAAGTTACGCGAGAGTTCGCAAGACGAGGGTTTGGCAGGGCTCTCCTGAGGCTAGTACGTAAGTACAGTGAGTGGGTATCAATGACGTTACGATATGCATGTGAAATAATACATGACGATATAAATACACGCGTCTAAATCCAGTCGGGGTGGATGATCGGCTGTTTTATCGTAGAACCTTTTTTTCAATTGAGAACGTCGTAGTATCACTCCCAATGACCTTTGGGTCAATTGAGGGGTCGAAAACTGAAATAGAAACTCTTTGGTAATTTTCAAAAATCCCTAAGTCTGTGAAAAATGATCGAAAAGAAAAAAACCAAAATGGAGATTCAAGCTAGTTTTAAGAAGCAAGCTTTGGCTTAATTTCCACTCTGGTGTGCAGTCTGTTCGATAGAAGCTTGCGCGACTAAGTTGTTGACAGGGAACCTTAGGAGGGTTTTGAAGATATTACGTGATTATTGATAACGGAAGCTAGCGGAGGACTTGTCGAGGGTAAAGCATTCCCGAGACTGTTGAACAATAGTTCTGTACCTTGTTTCAAGATCTTGGCTCGAATAGATTACCAGATGAATCGTGCACGCTCTTCCCCGACAGACTAAGAAAGTGAAAATCGTAGGATTGCTAACGGTCTCGAAGATATCAAGCGA
>JAPYZJ010006473.1:0-12468 GCA_030522765.1 Ophioninae sp. B BG-2022a | reverse complement strand
TGTTTATTAGTCGCGCAGTCACCGCGTGCACTGTCCCGTAGCCGCCTATGTTTGACGCGTCTAGTACAACAATACCTGTCTCTTTCTATCAATCATGCGTTGAACTAGAGTAGATATTCTTTATGTCCGCCCTCTCCTTCTTGCCCGTCCGTCCCCAACAACATAAAAACGATTTCCGAAATTTGCCATCATAATTGCGATAAATGTGAATACAATTTTGAAAATATAATCCAACCGTAATTATGACAATGTTCACTAGCCATCCTCCCCCTTTCTAGACCGTAACCACCCTTCCAATGTAATTGCGTAATGGCATGGTTATTTTTCTCAGAATCTGCGGAATAAAATTCCTTGTTCGTTTTTCGGCCATTTGGTGTTTCCCGTGCGTTCGTCGGATAACTCTCAAAGCTCTCCATCGTAAACTGGTTATACTGCAGCACGTCTTGGTCGTATACGTATCGATCTTTAACGCGATTTTCACATCGTGAACTACTCATCTCCCCCGGCGTCTCAGTCTCGTCGTTCACGAATCCATTTTCCCACCATCGCCTGGACGAAGGAGAGAAAGAGAGAGATAGCGATAACCCAGGTCAGGGGGTCACGTCGGGATGCGCTGTGACAGCGCATACCTGCACAATACCGGTCAGCCTTGCACTTCCGGTGCCGGGGGGTGTGCTAAACTAAAAGTGCTCGGAGCCCCTCGTGCCATTCCCGATGTTAAAAGCTTTAAAGGGTGTTCGGTTGGCTCCTCTCGCTGCGCGAAAAAGAGACAGAGTGAAAGAAAGAGAAAAGGGCGGGCAGAAATAAAAAAAAGGAAGCAGAGGCCAGAGGGAGATTCGTTCGCGTTTCGTAGCACGTTTTTGCCTCACGTACGTGCGTCGCTTCCGGTTCCAAGCTTCGGAGAGATGAATTCTCTATTTCTCTCTCTCTCTCTCGTCTTTTACTTGTTTGGTCCCTTCGGTTACGTTCTGATCTCTCTTTTCCTTTCGAAATGTTCTCTTCCTCTCAGTTTCTTGGTTTCTCTTTTTGCCCGCGATAGTTAAGGCATCGTGTGTTAAAGCTCCCGGTCTTCGGAGGATATTAAATCCCTTTTATAACCGAGCGTTTTCCGCCTCTCCCGTACGCCATGCTCCTGCCGACTGAACTCGTTGGGGGCGCTAGATCCTCGCTCCAACTTAATTTTCTCCTCGTTTTTCTTAAACGGGTCCTCGCGCTTCATCGTCGAATACACGTTTCAATCCTAGTCTTGATATAGAGGGTGGCTCCGAATATACCCTCGTACATTAAGCCCCCGATTGTACGAACTTTCGTAATGCCGGAATTACGATGCGAAGAAAAAGATGGAATTCATTCTGCTAATTTTGGGACATCGAAAATCTCGAAAAAATCTTTTGAGTTGTTGAGAAAACATTGGGTCATGGTTTTACATAGGGGGAAATGAAAAATATGTTGAAAGGCTCGAATGAATGTTGAATTTAAAAAAATTGCTTAGACCCGGTAGAAATAATAAAAATACCTAAATGTCCGATAAATTGTTATCAAGAATTAAAAAAAAAAACATTTGTAGCGATACTCAATGAAATGTATAAAAATACAGAATCGTTACAGAATTATATTAGACGTCTTGAAAAAAACATCTTTCGCTCACAGTCTCATTCAATGAAAGTAATGAGAACGTAAAATGCCGTAGAATATCTCAAATGTCTCAAAGAAAAGTTTGCTCACGGTGAAAACACAGTAAAAATAATAAAAATACAGAAACGTTTGAGATATCCCTAAAAATATATTCCAATAATCCCATATCCCATGAAAATGATTTACGTGATGGATCGTCAAAAAAATATTGCAAAAGCCCTGTTTTTTAAAAATACTACTCACGGAAAACGAAAAAATTTTCAAAAAAAAAAAAACCTTTTCGCACATTCACTAATATCGCGATTCCCAATCCTCTGGATTAATTCTTTAGCACCCTGTATATGCATATCTACATCTGTACACATAAAAGTTGACAGATGAACGGACGGATAAACGATCCTGAAATAGAGAGGGAGAAGCGATGAAACTCCTAGGGGAAAAAAGCATAGAATTGTACCGAGAAAGCTAGGGGGTTGGAGGGAGTGGAGTAAAGATCGCGGAAGATTTGTCACGTTGGGTTGCACGCACACAATTCAAGTAAACACACACCCATACAAAATCAATGGCGTTTATTATCCACTGCCGGACGAGCGGCGCGAATCAATTTGAAATTTCAATTCGTCGTCGAGATATTAAATACTCGTCGCGAACAGTGAGGAGAAGGGGACGAGGCAGAGGAAACGACGGAAATAAGGGAAATAATATCAGGGCGCTTGCTGTGCTTCTCGAAGACGAAATATACGCTGGAAGGTACTGGAAAACTGGAAAAATGCTATGTTTATTGGGTGGTAATTTCAGGGGCAGAGGGGGGGGGGGGTGCGAGGCTGCGACGATGTATATACAGGGTGTCCCACGACGGAATGTCATCCGTGAAATAGGGAGTTCAGTGTGAAATTTTGAGTCGATTCGTATAAGCATGTACGGTTCCCGGATCATCCCTGAATTGTTATTAATTTTTAAAGCGTTCAGCGGGCTTAGCTTTATACCTTGAAGACAAATCCACAATTTAATTCGCATTGAACTCTCCATTTCTAGGGAAAAATGTCGAAAAAATATTCTAGAAAGGTTTTTCGCATTTACCCTGTCTAATTTTGCACTTTCGGTAAGAACTCGGGCATATTCGTAATTAGCGGAAAATGTCCGATTAAATAGACCCTTTTAAAAGTTTAAGAACGGAAAAAAATATTTTTCGGATTTCCCGGCCACTTTTCCGGAATCTCAAAAATCGCGAAATTTCAAAAGGTCGTAGAGTAGGCTTCTTCTATGCTATGGAGATTTATTTGGTGTGTTTGGAAAAGGTCTTTGCCTTGCTTAAATAATGGCGTTGGAATCGTATCGATATCTCGTATAGTTTCACCGGAAAGTCCACTTGAAAAATCGCGAAAAAAGAGGCGAAGGGGGATGTATGGAAAAATTTGTGAAAATGGATGGTCCAACTTTGAAATTTTGCCAAAAATCGAAAAATCATCGGATTTGAATTTATAAAAAAGCATTTTGAAGAGAAAATGATACCGAAGAGATTGAGCACAGGATGGAGTACCAAATCCCGAAGGAAAAAAAGTTATCAATGATCTGATGAAAAAACTTATTTTCCCCAAAAATCGAAAAAAATTTTGGATTTTTAATATTTTTTTATATTAGTCCACTTCGATGTAATTTGGTCTCCTGAACAGGAATCCACCGTTCATTTTCCTTAAAACCCAAGATTTCCACGAAAAAATCATGATTTTAGAAGTTTTTTACTATTTTTCATCGAAATTTTGGGTTTTGGGGGTAATGAATAGTAGATTCGTGCTCAGGGGATAAAATTACATCTAAATAGACCAATTAAAAAAAGATCTTAAGTCCAAAATTTTTTTGGATTCTTTGAGAAGAAAAGTTTTTTCACGCAATCATCGATAACTTTTTATCCTTTGGGATTTGGTACTCCATCCTATGCTCAATCTCTTCGGTATGATTGTCTCTTCAAAATGCTCTTTTATTGATTAAAATCCAATGATTTTTCGATTTTCGGCAATTTTTAACAGTACATCGTCATGGACCTGCGATATGGCACTAAACGTCTAAATATAATAAATATTTCGAGGCTAAGACCGCTGAACAGGCGCGCCTGACTGGCTGCCTTTCAAGATTAATAACAATTCAGGGGTTGATCCGGGAACCGTATATGCTTATATCAATCGTCTCAAAATTTCACCCCTGACCTCCCATTTCAAGGATGACATTCTTAATTGGGACACCCTGTATATATATTTTGTTGTTTTCTGGATAAATCAATAAATCGCGACTTTTGCAGAACTTTTCATCCATTTTATCGAAATGCTGGGAAGATATGCCATGGTGTTCTAAAATCATATTAGTGAAGTCTGCGAATGCCTGAGGGATCTCGAAATGCCGAGGTATACTGGAAATTATTATTCAAAGTGAGTCTGACAATCTGGAGGAAAAAAAGGTAACTTTGATTATTTTTTATCGATACCCAATCTACGAAACGAAAAATACTTTCAGGGAATATTTTTGTACTCATCTGCGAGTGTCTTCAAAATTTTGTTCACCAAATTTAATTACAAAATGACGGCGCTAAAGCTGGAAACAGGGATAAATCATTTTCGTCCTTGGAATGAGTGTTGAACATATTTCGACGGGCAGATGTACTCTTTCGATTAATAAAATTGATAGATAAGAAGAGCAACGAAGTCTTGAGGAAATCGAAAAATATCGATTTCTGATACAATGACAAGTATGAACATAGAAAATGTATCCATGACCTGGAGAATCACCAGAAATATTGTTGTTAAAGTGTTCAAGATATCGTACTCTTTTTGGACTGTTCGGTGAATTTTTGTTTTTCGACATTTCCGTTTCTTGTCAACAGTCGCAGTCAAAGTAACAAAGGAAACCGAAAAAAAATCAACTCTGGATCTAATTTGATAAAAGAACAGAAATCAAATAAAAAACCTGTTACCAGTGGAAAAAAACCGTCAAAAATAATTTATTTTTAAGTGTCTTGCGTGGGTGTAATCTGATCTGCAATGTCACTGCATCGTTTGAAAAGACATAAACTCATATTAAATCCACAAAAAATCAAGGAATAAGCTTTAAATGAGTGAAGGATGTTGACAAATAAAATGTTAATAAATTAAGTATTTCAATAAATAAACTTTGAATAAATGACGGATTTTTATAAATAAACTTCTAACAAATCTTTGTTTATACCATAACTGGACATGGATGGGGGACACTGGAGGGGGAATAACCCCCTACTAATTTCGCCCGCCGGAAACAAACCCAAACAAACCCAAACACACCCGAACACACCCCAACAAACCCAAACTTTTTCAAGAATTAAAAAAAAAAATTTTTAATATTTAAACGCAACTCCGGCAGTCAAATTTACAATCGACGTTTAGAGGCGAAGTCCCTTAAGCCCGTTACACTTCCAGAAACCACGAATTCATGCGACGCATTTCTAAAGCCAACCTCTGATCTTTGTTCTCTCTCTATTCACGCCCGTTTTTCTCCTCCCTTGTTTCAATTTTTTACCTTTTATTTTTTTCAGTGGTTTCGTGTCCAGCGATGGGAAAAAGTGTAAAAGGAGTAAAAAAAAATAAGTTCAAAGCGTTCCGTTACGCGAGGGGATCGGGATTGAGCGGTCGTACCGCTCTCCGCAAGATCCGATCAGCTCGCGTTCTCCTGAAGAAAAGGTGAACGCGACACGGCTGAATTCACCCCGACAAGTGTAACGACATTAAATATGTATCGCGAGTACACGTAGGGCTGGTCGCTTGGCGCGTCATAACGCAGAGAGAAACAGGCTGAAGGAAACAAAAATAAAACACACAGAGAAAGAGAGAGAGAGATAGGTGTAAGCTCGGGCTGTCAAAAGGACGAGAGTTTCTGACCCCTTGACCCTTCCAACAGTTTTCGAGCCCTCCGGAGGGGTTGTTTTATTTGCAACTTGAGCATGTTGCACACCATTTCAATACGATCTGCGTAATGCGATTAAATCTTACTAGAGACGAACGTGTAGCGACGTCTTCGAAAATGTGATTTAGTTTCAAGATATAGCCGTATGGGTAAAATGTTCGTCCAAAATGCGAGAATTGTGAATCTGCGAGACTCGATCGTCTCGTGTTCGTTTGGTCTTACAAATAGCTCATTCAATAATAAATTAACAGTTGGAAATTAACATTTTCCACTTTCAATAATAAAAGAGGTCGAATTCGATAAATTTGTATGTGCTTCGCTGAGGATTTGTCAGTTACTATTCCAGCAACAACATTTTTCATTTTTTTACATTTAATCGATTTTACGTTCAAATCGTTGTATTATTATCAATAATTGACACAAAATCTCAGTGTATAGGATTTTTTCATGATTCCTGATTAATTTATCGATATAATTAATGTTTGCCTATTTTATTAACTGCCAAATATGAATACGCAGCATATTTATTTGAAACTTAGACTCATCAATGGTTTGATACGAAATCTTGATGACATATTTTCAAAATTCGCGGCGATTGAAATTTATCCGTTTTGCAAACATTCGCGACTGCAAAAGCTATTTTCCCATGAGCGAACGTGCTAAATTCCTATGTTTGTAGCCATTAAATTATTTAGTGAAAAACTAAATCATTCAGTAGTATATATAATATATAAATATAAATACTGCAAGAATTATTATTCTATCAAGAACTATCATCGCTCAAATAATCGAGAATTTTTGCGAATCTTTAATATTAATCCAGTAAGCCTTGCGTCAACCCACGATCATCGGCGAACATTTTTCAACCCGAGAAAATATTTTTGCAAAACTTCCAAGTTCGAACGAGACAAATGAGAATGGATAGAATAAGCGTGATCGATCTCGTGGCGTTTCAGGTTACGCGGACTAGCGGTAAACTTTTGAGGCAAATAAATTGACGGATCTGCATTGGGGTTCAAAAAAAGTATCGAATTTCGATTTTTTTTTATAAAGTTATTCGAACATTGTGTCTTGAATTTTGGAAAAAGTTGATTCGTCGTCCTATGAGTAAGGAGTTTTTTTAGCGAGAAATAATGGTAAACAGGGCTCGTCTTATCGTTGTTTGTATCGACTGCTTCAAATAGGAGGAAACTTGGCGGAGAGAGTTCACACGATCGCATATTAAACGTTTTATAAAAAATTCATTATATTTGCAAACAAAAAGCTATGTGATTTTTAGCAATGTTTTATTTACTATTGAATTATTCCGATGCGTAATTCAACGAAAAATGAGGAATTGCGATTTAAGACAAGTTCATAATTACCAGATTGTAGATTTATAACAAATGGTAATAATTATTTAGTTTTCAAAAATAATGATATTAACATTTTGACTGCCATGGGGGTAATAACAATAAAAAATAAATAACAATAACAATAAAAAATAAATAATAATAACAATAAAAAAATAATAATAATAAACAATACATAATAATAATAAACAATAAGTAAGTAATAATTATGCGACCCCGAAAACTCCCGAGTAAGAATTTTCCTGATGATGGGATCGTTCAAAAAATGTATGCTTCTAAGGGTTAAAGGCCCTTGTAGGGACTGGCTAATATCTACATTTCTCTATTATTTTCCAGTATTCTTGCAAGCTCGTTTTTACGTTTTAGTACTCTTACAACGACTTGTTTATTCTCTAGCACTCTTACAAGTACTCTTTAATTTCCTAATCTTTCTGAAAAATAATTTTTACTCCCTAGCACTCGTAAAAGCACTCTTAAATTGCCTAGCTCTCTCGCAAGTACTCTTTCATTTTCTACTACAGCCTGAGCACTCTTTTTTAGTATCTACCACTTTCCCAAGCAGCCTTGCTTTCTATGACACTTTTTCTCTCTTTTTCTCTCCCTCTCTCTTTTTCTCTCTAATTATCACCTCTCTCGCCGTCTCCTTTCCTCAATCCTGGCTAGTTCGCTTCCTGACCGTATTCTAACACCGGGCGGTATGGACCGCTCGGTTTCGTCCCCTCCGGTAGATTTATCCAACTTTGGTCAAGGAGAACTTTGGAAAGCCAACCGCGATAGCGAATATTCGAGCCTTCCGCAACGCGTAATACTACCACAGCCCGCATACCCAACAAGGGCTCGCCGATTCGGCTCGTTTTCCCGTGTACGTACAGACGCTAGAGCAATATCGCAGCGTTCCTTATTATCGCGCTTACCTAGCTGCCCCCTCCCCCAGCTCTCCCTCTTGGTACCTACGCTGCGCTCGGACGTCCTCCACTGCGTTTCGAGCATGCACTCAATGCGGACGAAGTTACTTTCTGGCAAATGTGCGCGGACCGCAGTCGCGCCGCAGCACCCAAGTGGATCAAAACGAAGATGAAATTAAGCCTCGCCCGCAATGTGAAACTATGACGGTCCTCGACCGAGTTTTATCCCGATAAATCGAATGCGTTTCGGATTTTTGTTTTTACACTTTCCATCGATAAGTTACTATGCGGAATTTCGACGCAGAATTTCTATTCGATAATTCCCTATTTTTTCTCAATTATTCGTTCACTGTTTTTTAAGAGTATTAATTTTTTATTCAATATTCATTAACAGTGCTACTATTATTTTGCCATTTGATATTGATTATTTTTATTATTTTATTATTTGATTTTTAATGTAATACCGTTTGATTTATTGTAAATATATTTGATGTGTTATTGCTTAACGCATGATTACTTATGTGTATAAGCTTCTAAATTCATCAGTTAAATTGTTTCAATTATCATTAAACGTTTATACACTTTGGCATCGTGAACTATTTGTTCGCGATTCATGAACATTTCCACGATTAATTCGGTCCGTTTTCATTCATCAATATACTTTTCGAACGATCGGTTGATTTTGAATTTCTCATATTTATGCGATTATCAGTGTTATCGAAAATATTTCTCAACTTGAAGTTGATAATTGGATGATTTATTATTTAGGAATAATTCTTCGATGATTCCGAAAAATTTTTACTATTTATCAATAGATTTTCTCAATTATTAATCAATATTATATATATATGGTAATTCCATGATTCAGGCTTCGACCCCAATACTCAAAAAAATATGTTTTTCGCCATTTATTAGACAGGATCCATTTTTATAACTCTACAAAAATATTCCTTCCCTTCGATCAGTAAAAAGCCACCCCCCCCCCTCCTTGATCGATCCTCGTCGGTCATTCATGCAATGGATAATCGAGAGTGTAATCGGAAACACGTGGGGGCCGAGGGGTAGTTGAGGCCAAACAGTGATCATGGCCAAGCTGGGACGAGGAGCTTGTGCGGTTACTTGGAGGCCTCCGGTTCGGGGCCGCGTCGTCCTGCGGTCCTCATTTTCTCTTCTCCCTTCTCGTCGTTATCCCGTTGTTAGGTACGTATTGCGCTACCGGGATCAACGAGGCGTGTACCAGCAGGTGACGACGCTTATCCCAAGCATGCAACGAAGAGAACCTCGGGTGGAAATGTCTGGTGCAGACATCACCAACGGAATTTCGAACTGGGAGCTTTGTCATATTTCATTAAAAGGACTTAACATCGTCCGTGTTATTATCGAGGGCTCCTCTATTAGACATCTTTTTTTAAAGGCTACATTCTAAAACATGTCGCGAAAGGTAATCAATTCACGTTGCACTTTTCACTAAATGAAATAATAAAAAAAAATGTATTATTGTATATTTTTTATTCAATTATTAAGATAATATACTTTATTTAATATTTATATTCCATTTAACAGGTTGAAATACGGAATTTCGGTGGTTAAGTAAAAGTAATCGGCCAAAGCGAAAACATAAAAGACGGAAGAAACACTCGAGCAAATAAGCTTCTAGTTTTTGAGTATATTATTTGAAGGTGTTTTATCCGGATTTCTGTTAAGATTTCAAAAATAATTGGTACATGTTTTTACTATGCATTTGTACTTTCGTTCTTGTTTTTTCTGAAAAAGATTAGATTTTTTAATTTTAACAATTGACGATAATCACACTTTTTTGTTAACAGTAATTATTACAGATAATGAAATTTGTTTTTTATTCCAAAATCAACGTTCAGTGGAATAAAAATGTTGTTGCTTATTTGAGAATGAAAGTGAAAAAACTACGTTGTCAGTTTAATAACAGTAATTACCAATAATAAATACATTTAGTTCACGTAAAAATATCTCAAAACTGTTATTTAATTTGAAACGACAATAATTCGTTTAATTTCTTAAGTGAAAAAAAAACAATATATAATAACTTTTTTGTTTGCTCAATTAATAATTCTATCATTAACGCCGCAACTAGAAAACTGAATTCTCTATTTAAAAACAATGATAAAAAAAAAACATTTCGTACTTTTTTTCCATACTAATTAAATTGGTCGTTCGGTCTGGACGCAAAAAGCCCGCTAATTGTCAAAAGTAAAACGGGTGTTCATCATCCGTTTTCGCATCGGCCTTTAGCATTTCCAAGAACGCTCTTCAGCCTACGATCGTCCCGCTTCTACTACCATTTTTTCTCCGTTATCGCCCCTTTTCCCTTTCCTCATTACCGATTTATCGTTTCAATAAAATATCGGTAAACTTATCAATGTCACCAAAGGGACGAGGGATCCTGAAGTATAACCAACCCCAAGATGAGCTACATTTGGAATCTCTGTCCTGAGCATCTGCACTGTCCACTGTTCGGCCTGCTGTCGACTTGTATTTTGTCTGTGTGTCGGTGTACGTGTTCGTGCGCGTTTAACACCTTCCGGCGATCTGTGAGCGAACGTTTCGAGAGTTCCCGACTTCGATGCTACCTCGCATTTATCCAGCATCGTCCTTCCGCACCCGCAACTGAATTTACATCCCAGGTCTGTTGGGTTCCGGCCAAATTGGCTGCGCCTGATTTCGATCGACGTTCTCCTCCCTATTATGGTGTTTTATTCGCCAGAGTGGCACCAGGGGTGCGCTAGGGTCGTGGGTCGAAGGGGAGGGGGATGCTCGAGAAGGTAACTCAACCTACCATTTCGATAAAGCTCACATACACGCCCTTGTACTTCTGCATCGGAAGTGGATCGAGTTTCCAGTGAATGTACAAGCCGCCCTACCCCTTTCTCATGTTCTCACTCGCTTGGGCTTCCAAGTTGGATCGTCCAATTTTACGAGACGAAACTTTCCGAATGTCCTCGTGTTTTCTTGACGTGTCCTTCGTGGATATATGAATCCTGGATGGTCCCGAAAATCACTTCTCGTAGGGGTTGTCTCCAACATTTGTGGGAGGGCTGATTGTAATTAAAGAAAATTATAGGTCTTGTCGTAGAGATACTGAAAAAAAACCATCACAAAAGTCGAATCAATGGTGGGAATTGTCTGCAGTTTTCAATTATTAGGCCGCCATTTTTTAACGATTGCAGAGTTGCTGGTATTTGATTTATTATAATATATTAGGTTTACAGTGATGTGAGTGTTTTTTTTTTCGTTCGTGTTGCAACAGGGGACGAATTATTCTGTTATTACATTATAAGAAATTCTGAACGAAAAAAATCTAAAGGATATTGAAAATTAAATGATTATTCGAAATAAGAAGATATTCCAAAATAATAAATCTCAAAAGAGGAAATCCCAAAAAAGTAGATCTTCCCAATTCAAAAACGTGTAGAAACAAATGGAATCACAAAAACGAAAAGAATGGCAATTGAAAAAACGGTAGTTTCTCCGACTCGGACGTATCGCCCCTTTGTCTTTCGGAAGGGTCGTTCTCACTGCACGCGCATTGTCCTCTTCCCTCGTTTCTCTCTCGCTCCTGAGACGACCTATTCCGAGCCTCCATTAGTAGATAATGCTCCGGAAACGGGATTAGGCTACCGTTGGACCGGACAAACGCGTGTACCGCAGTAATTACGCAAAACGGGCGACGCGTCGGGACGCCGAGTCACATCGCTGCGTCTCCACCCTCGACGGCTTCATTCTGCACCCCCACCCTTTCTCCTCGGCCTTTGCATCCCTCTGATATCTCGCTAAGCGAATGACGGGCCCTTTCTATTAATTTCGCATCAATTCTCGAATAACTGACACTCTAAGAAGCACGGCTGAAAAATATTGAACTTCGTTCTTCATTTAATTATCAGGGGTTGTTCGAAGGCGAAATAAAAAATGACAAGATCAGTCATTTTGAAAGAGATCGAAGAGAATCTTATTTTATCTTAAAATTGACAATCGCTTTTTGCAAATAAATGACTAAAATCGAAAATCTCAAAAAATATAATATGTTTAAGAATATGTCAATTTTAGTGAAATTCTGAGATCAAAGAAATCGGAGAATTTCCATATATAAAAAAATCACAACTTTCTAAACGATCTCGAAATTTCAAAGAACACCAACGTGAAAAAGAACTTTGATAAATGAAGGATTCTCTCTAAAAAAATATTTAACACTTGATAATCTCCTATAATGTATTGTGACGTTACGTCACAATTTCGCAGGCTCGACGCTGGCTCCACTCAAACCCCTTAATCCCCCTTCCCCCACGCACTGCAAAACCCCCCTTCTACCGCGCTTCTTCCGCCTTTTCGTTTTTTTTTAGGATAAGTCGCGAAACTGTGTGGCCCCGCGAGGCCCGAACACTCCTGTAAAAATAGATTAAGCCCGGCCATCGACGACGCGGGAGCCTCCCGTCGTTTTTTTTATAAAATCGAGTGCGTTCTTCCGTGCAGTGCGTGTCCCCCCGCGTCCCCCCGTCCCCCTCCCCGAGCCCCCCCCAAAAAAAAAACGAACCCTTTTCCCATCGCGTTCTTCCCTCCCCCGCCCCATTGCCTCGCGAAGTCCCTCGTAGACCGGCTTGTTGAGCGGGATACTCGCC